>CM042173.1:259312-264312 GCA_023376005.1 Doryteuthis pealeii | reverse complement strand
AAAGTATCGAATTTTATGCGATACATGCGTTGTAAGTGCCTTCAAGTAAATATATATATATATATATATATATCAACCCCTCCGCATGAGCAGGAGGCGACACAAGGTCAGTTTCTTAAGCGGAGTTTAACAGGGTTGAATTCAGAGTTGTCCTTCTCCTAGACAGGTTGCCTTCCCAAGGTTGAAGACCCCAGTCTGTCCTACTATTTACCTATAGCTGGAGGGAGTATAGTTGGATTCATACATTTCCCAAGGGTATTTGGGTTACATGAAATGCAAGCAGTTTCGTCTAGGATTTGAACTCGGGTCGACGAGTCCATTTCCTACGACATTAACCACTATGCTACGCGCCTCTATATTTTCTGAGCTATAGGTAGTTACGTACATACTAAAACAGACGCAACTCCTTTGAATATATATATAAAAGTTTTTTCTCTACCACGGTTTCGGTGTTCTTAGTACACCGTCTTCAGGAGAACTAAGTGTTAGGTATGGAATATAAGAAAACACGGTTTTTTGATGTTAAGTTAGTTCTCCTGAAGACGTTGTACTAAGTACACCGAAACCATGGCAGAGAAAAAACTTTTCTACAACTATTAATGCTCTATATTTAACACGATATATTGAGCCCTTTTGGTTTAACTACTTATGCTACTACAATGATTACATGGTAGTAACTTTTTGATGAATACATATATATATGAAAAATAGATGGAAATTAATCCGACAGTATGAAATTTAACATTTTGCAAAAACATATGATGTTTGTTATGTAATTGCTGACTGTACTGTTTCGACCAAATCGATAAGTTGGTCTTCATCAAAGAGCGACAGCTGAAATATATACTATACTATTTTGATACCTACTTTACATTTTTATATAAACTTTTACAACAAACTCTTTTGAGTTTTTCTATAAACTATAATGCTTCTGATTTTTAAAAAATTAAAAATAAAATTTATTTTATTTTTAAAACAGAACATGCATTTTTCAAAAATGTCAGCGGTTGAACTCAGCGTTCGTTTCTGTAAACAGTCTTTTTATCGGATATTCTTTCTTCCCATCTATGTCGCTCTTTGATGAAGACCAACTTATCGATTTGGTCGAAACAGTACTGTCAGCAATTACATAACAAACATCATATGTTTTTTCAAAATGTTAAATTTCACACACACACACACACATATATATATATATATGTGTGTGTGTGTGTGTGTGTGTGTGTGTGTGTAAATGTTAAATTTCACACACACACACACACACACACACACATATATATATATATATATATGTGTGTGTGTGTGTGTGTGTGTGTGTGTATTTGGGCAGCATTTTTTCATTTATGCATGTTGAATTAAACAAAAGACACATCTCCTGCTTAACAATTTTATTTGTGATTTATTCAAGTTTTCTGGCCACCTTTTTAATATTTGGGAGTAATTCGTGGATAAGTCCACCAAAGTTCATGTCCCGAGTATTTTCGGCACTTCGAAGTGCCATCATCAGCGGTAATGTAATAACAGTATAATAATGTATAATAATAGGTAATGTCTATAACGCTTTTCCTATCAATCCTCTTCCTTCCAGCCTCCGCATCCATTAATATAATTTGAAAAACTGGAACACATCACCTCTGATGATGGCATTTCAAAGTGCCGAAAGTACTCGGGACATGAACTTCGGTGGACTAATCCACGAATTCCACCCAAATATTAAAATGTTGGCCAGAAAACTTGAAAAAATAACAAATAAAATTGTTAAACAGGAGATGTGTCTTTTGTTTAATTCAACACGCACACACACACACACAACACATATATATATATATATATATATATATATATATATTTATATATATATATATATATATTAAACAGACTGAATATATATATATATATATATATATATATTTTAAACAGACTGAATAACAAGGATTACCACTCACTTTTCTCATTATTCTGTGATAAATAATTTATTATCTTATGCCCTGAAGATGATCTAATTAATAGATCGAAACACTGCAGCGTCGGTCAATAAACTCACCACTTAACCCATTTAAACCTGTGTTTTTTCATTTTTCTTGATATATTACATACCGTCGGATTTACTTCCTCTCTTCACATATATATATATATATATATATAATGTTTTTTTTTGTTTGTATTTTTAGGCGGAATCGATTCCGGAAGCCATCGAGCTCCACTTGGCCGATTTACGTTTCAACGATTTCTCACTGGAATCAGAGGAGATGGTCCAAGCCAGCATTCGGATATTTATCGAGCTGGGTCTCCTGCGAAAGTTCCGAATAGACTATGAGGTAAGAAATTCAAATCAGTTTTCTATTTGCAATTTGCTCTTAGCTTTTAAATTACGTAATTATGCTAATAAATTCTCTACCCCAAAGACAGGAGACAAAGCAGATCCGGAAGTCGTGAATTTACAAAACTCTTGACCAATCAAGAAGCAGAAAATAAGAGTAAGAACGACTTACAAACAATGGAAAAATGTAGCAACTATTTTTATTTTCAGACAATTTCTGCCTTATTACTTATGCGAGGGGATCGGGCACCAGTTTAACTAGGCTGTTGTGAAAGACGATAAAACAATGAAAGAAAACAAAAAAGGCAAAACTGGAGACAATTTTACGTTTTATATTAAACAAGACAAAAGGTAACAATGCAATAGATGACATATTTCAAATAGACTTAGACAGAATCAAATAAATGTACTAGACAAAACGTTACCCGTTCGGTCACCCATTCACCTCTGGGTAGATAATTGAGATTAGGGAAAAGGGAGTTAGCAAAGCGAATAAAATAAAAAAATTAAAAAATAAATACGGCCGGACAAAAACTTAAATTAATTTTGTAAGCTTTCGAAGAAAGGGGATGTTTGACCTCATTTAAGCTGCAGATTGCTTTTTGTGAAATTTAACATAGAAATACATTTCAAATTCTCCCGTCTCCCGTCTCCCGTCTCTCGTCTCCCGTCTCTCTCTCTCTTTCTCTCTCTCTCTCTCTCTCTCTCTCTCTCTCTCTCTCTCTCTCTCTCTCTCCTGAGAAACTAACATTATTATATAACGGGGAAGAGAGTGATAGAGAGAAAGTAAAGTAAGAGATTGGTCAGTTTTTGACTTAATTGCAAATTACGACTAATTAGAACCAATTAAAATAGAATATTTTTCAAACATAATTCAATCCTAAATATAAAGAATAATTTAGTATAATTTTCGTGTCATTAAACTAAACAGTAAAAAAAGCCTATTGGAAGCAAAAGTTGATTAACTCAGCTTTAGTATATATATATATATATATATATATATATATAATATATATATATATATATATATATAAAGAAAATTTGAAAAAAACAAGTGTTTCCGAAATGGATGAATTTAATAATCGATGTTTAAAACATTTCGGTTACATTGAATTATATTAAATTATATTAAATTCATCCCATTTTCGGAACACTTGTTTTTTCAAATTTTCTTTATATTGTTGGATTTAATTTCCATATTTACTCCCATATATATATATATATATATAACAAACTGTTTGAGTTTACCTCCTCGGAATAAAAGATGGAGTTGTTGTCTTAAGTAAATAATTAGTATTTCTTTCTTTTGGTTTTTATTTTGTTTCCGAGAGATTAAGAGTCTCACGAAGCTGACTTTTGTAATGAAAAGCAGGAAACGTACTCAGTGGACATGAGTTAAAAGTAATTTAGATTAAACGAGTGTGAGGAGGAATCCGACAATTTGATTAAACGAAGCCGGCAAAGCAATTTGAAATTTGATACGCCTCTAAGCTACTCGTCTCGCATTAACACTAAGGTCACTCCTCCTTCTTATCAGCCTATCAACTCATTTGATAATGGCCATGGAAGCAAACAGCGATTAACGATGTCTGCAAATGGATAGTTTGCTGTGGTTTGGTTTGTTTTATGGCATATCAACCCCAGTGGGTAATTTAATGCCGATAAAGTTTTGAAATAAAGTCATTCCTAATAGATACTCAATTTTTTTTATAAATACATTTTTCGGCTAAACTTGAAAATCGGTCGGAAAATTAAAACATTACAGGTTGGCCCAGAAAAAAACAGAACCCAAATTATTTATTTATTTTCCTATTAAACTAACCCTAACCCCAACCCGAACCCAGAGCCTAAGCCTAAACTCTAACCCTAAACACCCCTAGTTAAAATTAACAGTTTTATTACAAAATTGGTGGGTTCTGTTTTTTCTGAGTCACCCTAATTTTGGTCACCCAAGTTTGGCCCATTTTTCTATTTAACCCATAGATGGGACCCTAACAGGTACTACCACTCCGGGTCAGAGTGGACCAGGGAACAAAGGATGATGAAGGGGTGTTCCACATTCCCTAACCCTCCAAAACTGGAACCTCACCATTAGATAGAGTTTAACGTCATTCCCAGGACATGTAGACCCGCAGCCACTGCCTTCTAGCACCCATATGATAAAAAGGGTTGGGGCTTGCTATAAGGGCAATAGGGTTGGGAAAATCATATAGGTGCTAGGGCTTGACATGACCAGCCGATTGATCGGAGGGGGCTTCGGCCGCCCGTCTAGCCTAAGTAAGGGTCTAAGTGGAGAGTTGCAGGTCATGGGCTGCTCATCCACCAAGACTCCGTCCTTAAGCATCACGGGTCGCCACCCCGGCCAACAGGTGTTCCCATTTGGGGGAGTCTTACCCCTCTGCAGAGGTAAAGACGTGCATTCTAACGCCCAGTCGACAGGGCGGTTATTGCGTACAGTGCTCAGGTGCACCACAACTCATCAAAGGCCCGAGTATAGTACATAGAATAACGTACTACTGTCAGGAAAATGAATAGCTTACAGTAATAATATATATGAATGTGTGTGTTCGTGTGCATATGTTTATGGAGGGGGAATATCAGGTATCATCATCATCATGATGTCGCGCTTGTAGCACGGGTATCCATGACAATCTCTCGCCAACCTTCCCTATCATTCATT
>CM042173.1:246812-254312 GCA_023376005.1 Doryteuthis pealeii | reverse complement strand
TGATGATGGTGATGATGATGATATCCTAACATGTATTCAGATGGTCTCGTAGACGTAGAAAAGAATGACGCCAATGATCTTTTTGTTTATTTCCTTCGGAAAAAAATCGAATCGAGTGAAAAGAAATGATTGTGGTGAGAAAAAGTAAAGAGTGAGAAGAATGTCGTGCGCTGTGAGAGAAGGTTACAAAAAATAATGATCATGGATGTGGTCAAAAGCGCTTAGGAAAAATATAGGGTACCTTTTCTTCTATATAATTACAGATTGCCACCGTAATGAACACCTTTTGTGTCGAACAGACAATCAATCAATCTGGAGAGTTGATCAAATTTAGCTCAGGGAATAATTAGCACAAAGATATATATATATATATATATATATATATATATATGAATTTATATGAAAAAGGTGACTTACCGGTGAAATTGGTCACAATGGTTAGTTGATGCAAGTTTCACAATAATAAGACAGTGATATAACAAATATAAAGTGCTCAATACGTGAGTAGAGCAAATTTAACCGATTGCTACAAAATACACGCGTGCAATCGGATGTAACTAATCAATATCTTGATTAATTAGTTGGATATAACCCTGAAGATCCTTATAGTGAAACTCGAGTAGTTTATTCCTGTGTATACCATTATAATATATATTATTATTATTGTTGAGATTTTTAATATATAAGGTGTGTGCTAGATCATTGCACTTATTTATAGTCTAGGCAAGATCATGTGATCTATTTCTTGGCCAATCACTGGCAGTATTCTGAGGCTGATACAATACTTAACCAACCCTACAGGTCATAATTACTACAGCGTTCATGGACGACGGACATAGGATTAAATCACTAGACCTTTACCAATACACAGGATATGACTTATACGCTTACCAAAAGATCACCAAAGGATTCCATAACATTGGACTTTCTTTAAGCTCTTTTCAACTGGCCAACGATGGCACTTAAAAACTTTACAATTATTATTATCTCCTTTTGGGTCTTTCACTGGAGTCTGAGTGACAGCAAGTCTCCTCAGGTCTCCAGGACTCTTCTGAGTATTCTGGCAGATTGCAGCAGTGCAGTGTTCTGAATGGTTTCAATTCTTCCTCTGATTTCCAAACTTTCCAAATCCTTTTCCAATCCTTTTGGGACCGTTCCAAGTGCACCAACTACAATTGGTATCACTTTCACTTTCATATTCCATAACTTTTTCAGTTCTCTGGCAAGGTCCAGATATTTGTCCATTTTTTCATTTTCCTTTAGCTTCACCCTGTGATCTGCTGGCACTGCAAAATCCACCAGTTGACAAGTTCCTTCTTTTTTTTATCAACACTAGGTCTGGTCTTCTTGCTGTGATAAGGTGATCCGTTTTTATTTCAAAGTCCCAGAGAATTTTATGCGTTTCGTTCTCAAGAACAGATTCTGGTTTATGCATATACCATTTTTTTGCATGGTCAAAATTAAATTTTTTGCATAATTCCCAGTGGACCACCTTCCCAACCCAGTCATGTCTAGTTTTGTATTCTCGTTGTGCTAGTTTGTTACATTCGCAGAGTATATGGTTTACAGTCTCATCTCTATTCCCGCAAAGTCTACATTTACTATTTTGTTGGGTCCTATCGATTTTCGCTTTGATGTAGTTTGTCCTCATGGCATTATTTTGTGCAGCAGTTATAAGTGATTCCCTTTCTCTTTTGAGGTTTCCTTTTCTTAACCATGTCCAAGTCTTTTCATGGGCAACCTCTTCGATTTGTCGTTATTAAATCAAATATAAAATATCTTGCTCTGACGACGGCTGTTCTTCGGTATACTTTTAAAAAAAACCGTTTATGTATTTTTCTATTATCCTTATTTTATTTTATTTTGTATTTAAAATAATAATAAATAGAATACATTGTGTACAAGGACATCCTCTTGGCTGAAACACGTGTCGGCACTTCATTAAACAATTTTTATCCATTCAACATTTCCTTTGTTTTGTTTTTTTTCAACATATGGTCGGATTCACTTCCATTTTTCAGCTTACACACACCCCCTCACCCCCACATATATATATATGTGTGTATGTGTATGTGTGTGTGTGTGTCTGTGTGTTTGTGTGTCGGTGTGTGTCGGTGTGTGTCTGTGTATATAGGTATGGTGCAAGCCAAATAAATATCTACCGGAAACTGGATATCAAATAAAGCGGTGAGAATAATCTAAAAGAAAAAAAAATGAAAAATGTGATCTCTTAATGGAAGAACCTCCTGTTTTAACAGAAGAAACGTCAAAGACAAGGAAACCGGAAGTGATGGAACGGAAATGCCTGAATTGAATATAAAGTCAATACAACATAATGATGCGGACATCTTTACTGGACAGGAAAAAAATCACATCAATTCCATATACGCCAAAAAAAGCACTATGCAGGAAATGAAGAAATAACTTCAAATGCTGCGAGACAAAGACGGACTGGTGAGGGGAAGACCCCCCCCCCCCGGCAAAAGAATAATAAAAGATAAAAGAAAATTCGGTTATTTCCTAGTTGAGTAACATGATATTACAGGGTGACCCAGAAAAAAACAGAACTCAAATTATTTATTTTCCTATTAAACTTACCCTAACTCCAAACCCTAACCCTAAACCCTAACCCTAACCCCTCCCTAGTTGAGTAACATAATATTACAGGGTGACCCATAAAAAACAGAACCCACGCATTTTGTAATAAAACTGTTAATTTTTATTTTATTTTTTTTTTAAAGTTCAACAAAGGTTAGGGTTAGGGTTTGGGTTTGGGTTAAGGGTTAGTGTTATATACTGGTCTTTTCACGATACCAAATCTATATAACGTTATATACCTCTCTTACTTCTTTCTCTGGTCGTCTATTCTTCTGGCCGGCTTGCTATTCTGATCGTCTATCTTCTAGCATCTTGGTCTAGTATATCTTCTAACATTCTTGGTCTGGTCTAGCGTCTGGTCTTCTTGCTATGTTTGCTGGCTGGTCGTCCTGGATTCATTTCTTAGTCTTGTTACCAAGACATTCATCAACCACAAGAACTTTTACTTATACAAACTTTTATTCCTTAAACTATACATTTCACGTAACTAAATATCTGACTAACATAGCGCGCGCGAGTCCCAGCCTTAGGCAGAGCACAAAATGGCCGACTGCTCTGCCTGACGTCCAACTGCAAACTGGGGACTCTGAAAAGGTCCCACGTGACTTCACATATTTGGCGGGCTTCTGTAATTTTCCAAAAGAAAGGACCCGGCCATGGTATGAAAGGGGTCATCCCTCAGAATTACAGGGGATTGACATATCTTATGCAACCACATAGATTTATGTAACATTAGTTTAATGGGAAAATGAATGAATAATGTGGGTTCTGGTTTTTCTGGGTCACTCATGTTACTCAACTAGGAAATAACTGAAAATTCTTTCTATACACCCCCCCCCAAAAAAGAAAAAAAAGCAATGCGGATAGTGAGTATGTCTCTATCTATTAGAGAAGAGGACTCGAAACCAAGAGTTTTATAAGGTCCAGTCGATTAGTCAGAGTGGGGTTCTCCGACCACCCGTCTCATTTAAGTGTAGTGTTTCATGCCATGGACTGCACAGTCAGATTCCGTCCTTAACCATCACGGGTCACCACTCACAGCCAACTGGTGACCCCATTTGTAGGGTTTTACCACTTTGCAGATGTGTAGTTAGCGTCTTCTACAGCCCTGGCTTGCCTAAGTTCACTTGTACCAGAAAAGTTACCATTTAACACTTATGTGGTGGCTTGTATTAATTGGATGCTATCAAAATGTAATCTATTTATACGAACACTATCGCGAATGCTAAAACCTACAGGTACGAATAGATTATTCGCCATTTTCTTCTGATTGATATTCTAAGATCGTAAAATGGAAGCTTCAATGTTCAAATCTTATTATGATGGAGATTATGTGTTGTCTGTCTGTAACCGAAACTACTGCATTAATCAAGTCAAAATCCCCTTAGTTATGATTTCATTTTTATTTAAACCTCAATCTTTAATAAAATTGTTTTACCTTATTGTTGTACCGGCCGTTCCTACAGTGGAGAATATACACCGGTTCTCACTATAAATAGTGAGACACCGAGTGAAAAGTTTGTACTGTTACCGTTTAACGGCAAGCTAGCCGTTCTTGTACCTTATTGTAAATACACTTGTCTTATTTTACCCTACCTCGACTTGACTTCTTTTTTACTGTTGAATTAACATCACAACAATTATTAATACGGTTGGCCTTATCTACATAATATTTACCACGTACCCCACGTGTACGTGTAAGGCACAAGGCCCTAATAATGTGGGACCAGCCACGAAACGAAGTTCATGTGTGGTAGGTGAAAATTGCGTTGATCCCGTCGGCAATTCCCCTGGGATCAAGGATGTTAACGTGTAAGGTCCAGGGCCGAAGCCACTGGACTCGCGCAGTTGGCCGGATCTACAGGCATTTGCCTCTCATCCCACTTATGAGCGCTGGACACAATGTCTCGTTTTAACGTGGGCCCACCCATAAACCGAAGCTCATGGGTGGTAAGCACTAAAATTGCGTCGATCCCGTCGGCATTCCTCCTCAAGGGGGCGCCTCAGGCGCTGGACAACCTTTAAATCAAGGGGCAGGTATTGCCTGGGGGATAGACCCTGGGATCGACACTATTAACTTGTAAAGATCCATGGCCAACGCCACTGGACCCCCACCCTGTTGGGCGGGTCTACATAATGATAACATGCAATTGTATTTAAATATATAAAACAAAAGAACGGTTTACAGTGTGAACGGGAGGGCTAATTTGCATATTGATTTTTAAAAAATAATTTTATAAATAGTTGCTTAGTATTGTTGATTTTTAATTGGTTGGTTTTATCTTAATGAATATGAGCAAAAATCTCAAATGAGCAAAACAATGAAAGACTGAAGTGATTGGAGAGTAAGTTTCAGTTGTTATATTTTTCGATTATACAAATCTTTTTATATACATTCTTATTTAGTTTCATTAGTCTTTCTGATTTAATATAATATTTTATTACATTAAAACTTAAATACTTGCACCCGGAGGGACCTTTTAAATAACCATCATCTTCTCCTTTTAAATCACCATTTATTATATAGTAATATATAAATCACATTAATACAATAATGATAGATACATAAATACAATAAATACAATAAATAATATATTAATAAAAAGAATCACATTAATGAATAATCACATGAAAAATAATCACATAAAAATCACATAAATAATGTATAAATCACGAATAACGTTTTTAATTTTTTAAAGTTTATTTGATTTGATTGAACAGTTTTTATAAGAAAACCTACAATTTTAGGAATTAATTTTATATTTAGATATAAAATAATTTAATATTTTATATATTTCACCATGAAAAAAATGATTTGATTTGATTGAACAGTTTTTATAAAAAGACCTTCAATTTTAGGAATTAATTTTATATTTAGATATAAAATAATTTAATATTTTATATATTTCACCATGAAAAAAATGATTTGATTTGATTGAACAGTTTTTATAAAAAGACCTACAATTTTAGGAATTAATTTTATATTTATATATAAAATAATTTAATATTTTATATATTTCACCATGAAAAAAATGATTTGATTTGATTGAACAGTTTTTATAAAAAGACCTACAATTTTAGGAATTAATTTTATATTTATATATAAAGTAATTTAATATCTTATATATTTCACCATGAAAAAACTTTTGATTTGATTTTCATGTTTAATTTTTGATTGTTTTTAATCCTTATTTATATCACATAAATAATGTATAAATCACATAATACAAAATTTTTAATTATCACCAATCATTATTTCTTTATAGTTGAATTCGTTATCATTTAATCCTTTTAAATCACCATCAACCCCTGACGACCCCTGTCTAATGCAACGTTACTTTAATTTGAGCGATATATATTATGCGTGCTTTTGTTTGAGCAATACATCTGATGCGTGCTTGAATATACCTGAGCCTATATAGCGTTAGTTTAATACAAGAAGAAGGAAAATGCGAGGATAAGTACGGCGAGAATGGCTCAACTCACTATAGAGAGTGTCTTGAGGATAAGCGGCTAATGTCGTCAACATTCAACTATAAACGCCAATCAACGAATGGTAACGACAAGAAAATACCTGAAGAAGGCCGGAGGGCACATCGGCCGAAACGTTGTACAGATAACAATAAAGATGAGGAATATCGTCCGAAGAATACAAATAATACTCACGACTCAGAGTTTAACGCTTTTTGTGACACCTTGTATTAATTGGATATTGTCGAAAATAATCTATTTTACAAACCCTATCGCGGATACGAAAACCTCTAGGGACTATTGAATTATTCGCAGTTATCTTCTGATTAATCTTGTGAGTTCGTAAAATAGAATCTTCAGTGATGATTTCCTTTGAAATCACCTCATCCCCGGTGACTATTGGGTCACGGAACGTGGGGCGAATAGAGTAATGATATTGCAGGGTCCTTCAGCCATTCATCTTCCAGATCAAATATATTAGGGTCAGGCTTTGTGTAATCTTCTGGCGACCGACTACACTACTTAGCGGATGAATCGTGAAAATTCAGGACATTAAAGGCACACTCTTCTATGATCTTTTATTAGTTTCATTTGAAAATATTAGCATTAAGGTGTATCAAATCGAACATAGTTAATTAGTTGTCTTCTTATATATAAAACACAAGATAACATATACATATATATATATATATATATATATAGTCACCACAGACACGTTTCGACTTATTAAGTCTCTTCAGTATGGCTAGACATTTTGTGAGCTACCTACAGCCGGGATAGAACTCCGATCGATTCAGAAGCAGTCGGACAGCTTAACCGCTCGGCCATCGTCACCCACAGAATGCGAAGGGGATTTTAACTGTTTTAATACACACATTGCTTTGTATGTAAAGGCCGTCATAGGGGGCTCCATCCCTTATATAGGAGAGCGTTATATATATATATATATATATATATATATATATATATATAGAGAGAGAGAGAGAGAGAGAGAGAGATAGATAGATAGATAAAATGATATGAAAACAACACAATATGCTGTTAAAGTGAAAACATTTTATATCATATTCATAGCTAATATTGACAATATTTCGATTTATAAAGATCATCTTCAGAGCTTGGTTTTTTACTCCAGACTCATCGAGAGAGGAGACGAAAATAATATTTTTATATTAATATATTATTATTCTCGCCCCCTCTCTCGATGAGTCTGAAGTAAAAAAAACAAGCTCTGAAGATGATTTTTATAAATCGAAATATTCTTCAATATTAGCTATGAATATGATATAACATCTTTTCACTTTAACAACATATTGTGTTGTTTTCATATCCTTTTATCTATACTCATACCGCCGGATTCATTTCCTTTCTCTTAACTTATATTATAATATATATATATATATATATATATATTATATAATATATAGAGAG
>CM042173.1:226812-241812 GCA_023376005.1 Doryteuthis pealeii | reverse complement strand
GAGAAGAAGAAGAAGAAGAAGAAGAAGAAGAAGAAGAGAAGAAGAAGAAGAGAGAGAACTTGAAAGAATTCAAACGAAAAACCAAAGAATTACAAGAAAATTGAGAGAAAAGAAAGATAAACAGAAGAAAGAATGAATAAGAAATATAAAAAAAACATTAAAAAATATTTTTAAAAATATATAATAAAAAATGAAAACAAACGGTCAACAAAAACAAATAATAAAAATAAAATAAATAAACGAAAAATGAAATCTGAATTCTGACAGCATCTCTAATCTTGGTCGAAAATCTTGCGAATGTTTCGGGGCTAAATTGGACTAAAATCACCTCACCGTGCGTGTCCGGGGTGGGAATTTCTATCCACAAATAAACGATTTCTAAAAGCTTTTTCTTAAAAAAAAAAATTAAAAAACTCTTCAGCCTAAAAGTGTCATTTGATTGGTTGGTTTGGCTAGTCTTGTAGGTTTTATGGCATGTCAACCTTTGTTGGGTTATTTTATGTCGAAGACGTTTTGTTTTATTCATTCTTGATGCGTATTCAATTTTTTTAAAACTTAATTTTTAAAACACATTTTTACCTATTTAACCTATAGATAGTACCCAAACAGGTTCTACCACTCCGTTTGTTTTTCGAGGTAGATCCAATTTGAAAATGAGTGATAATCTCATCAAATTGTGGTCTCTTTATTTAATGGCATATCAACACAAATGGGTTATCTTATTTTTTTATTGTTTTTTTTGTTTTGTTTTTCAATGGTTAGTTGCTTGGTTGGTTAGATTTTATGGCATTCCAACTCTTGCTGGGTTATTGTATGCCAAAGACGTTTGTTTTATTTATTCTTCAAGGGTATTCAATTTTTAAAAACTCAATTTTTAAACACATTTTTAAACTTGTTTTTATTTCTAGTTAACCCATATGTGGGACCCTAACAGGTACTACCCCACCGTTTGTTTTCGAGATATACCCAATCTGAAGATTAATGATGTGCTTTAATCAGACCAGAATGCGGTGTCTTTGTTTAATGGCATATCAACGCATGTGGTTTATCTTATGCCAAAACACTTTTATAGGATCAATATTTTTTTCTATTTATCCCATAGATGGGACCCTAACAGGTACTACCACTTGTTTATTTTTCAAGTTAGACCCAATCTAAAATTTAGTGATATGCTTTAATTAAATCAGATAGTGTTTTCTTTGTTTAATGGCATTTCAACGTACGTGGGTTATATTATGCATAAAAGTGTCATTTGAAATAGAAATAAGAAATAAGAAATTTATTAATCAATAGTAGTACAAATTATTAAAAAAAATATATAAGTAAAAGAAAAACTTTATTGGTTTAAACTACTATTGAAGGGAGGCCATGCCTAATAGCGTGATGCTAATCCCATGGACATGACCACCCTTGGACGCTCACAGGAAACAATACATGAAACACACAACGTAAACATATACATATATATCATGAGACAAATTAGCCGTGTGAGAATCTAAATGCAAGTCTGTTGTTTATAAGAGGCAATAAAATGATTTTTCAAAAGTGTTTTAAGGACAAAATAATTAACTGAAACAAACTTCATCTTTTCTTTATCAAAAAATAACGACTGAACAGTATTCCAAGAATTAATTGCATTAAAACGAATCGAATTATGCCCAAAACTAACAGTGTTGATGATAGGGAAATTAAACAAACCAGATTGGTCAGCACGAGTGACATGAGTTGTTAGTTTGGTTTGTTATTTGTCTGGTTTGTTGGGTTTTATGGCATGTAAACCTTTGTTGGGTTATTTTATGCCGAATACCTTTTGTTTTATTCATTCTTGATTGGTATTCAAAGTATTTTAAAAACTCGAGTTTTTTAAACTCATTTTTTTCTATTTAACTCACAGACGGAACCCTAACAGATTCTACCACTCCAGGTCAGAGTAGATCTGCGAGTAATTGCAATAAAGGGGTACTTCACACTTAGCAGAGATCCAAAATTGAAACATTTCGGGTTTTTCTTTTCATGTTTAACAGTGATCTGCTGGAACTGAAAAATCAACCAGTTGATAAGTTCTCTTTTTTCTTGTTAATCAAAACTAGGTCTGATCTTCTGGCTGGAATAAGGTGATCAGTCTTAATCTCAAAGTCCCAGAGAATTTTATGTTTTGCATTCCCATGGACAGATTCTGGTTTATGCATATACCATTTTGTTATATGGTCAAAATTGTGTTTCTTCACAATTCCCAGTGGAACACCTTTCCAATCCAGTTATGTCTACCATTGTACTCCCTTTGTGCCAGTTTGCTACATTCGCTTATTACATAATTAATCGTTTCATCTTTGTCTCCACACATTCAAGAGTGGCTATTTATTTGCGTCTTATCTATTTTTGTTTTGATATTGTTTGCTCTGATGACATTATCTTGCGCAGCAATTATGAAACCTTCAGTCTCTCCCTTGAGGTTTCGCCGTCTTAGCCATGTCCAGCTCTTCTCATGTACGATCTTTGCAGTTTGTCGCTTGAAGTATCTACATAGTTGTTTTTCTTCCCATTTTTGTTTTCTTGTTTTTTGTTGTATTTTTGCTTGTCCATATGTTACAATTGCTTTTTCTGGTTATTGCAATTAGTCTTTAATTACTTTTCACTTTTATTATTACACTCCATTCGGGTTATTCACACCTACAGTAGCCGGTGGTTCACTGGAGGCTGAGTGACAGCAAGTCTCCTCAGGTCTCCAGGTCTCTTCTGAGTATTCCAGCCGATCTCAATAATGCTGGAATCTGGATGGTCTCGATTCATCCTCTGATTTCCAATACATCCAGATTCTTTTCCAACCCCCTGGGGATTGTTCCAAGGGCCCAAATTACAATTGGTACGACCTTCACCTTCGTCTTCCACAATTTTCTCAGTTCTCTGGCAAGGTCCAAGTATTTGTCGATCTTTCTGCTCTCTTTCATTTTCACTCTGTGATTGGCCGGGACGGCAAAATCTACGTGATGACAAGTCTTCCTCTTTTTTTTTGTTAATCAACACTAGGTCTGGTCTCCTAGTTGGTATAGGGTAAACCGTCTTTATCTCAAAGTCCCAGAATTATTATTATTATTATTATTATTATTATTATTATTATTTTTATATTTTCTAAGAATTTTTAGCAGTCCAAATAAAGAAACTCCTTGAAAGTGTTTCAAAAGTAATTCCTTTATGGCACGAGAAACGTCATTCTTTCCTCGAAGTTCTTCGAATTTTTATCATTGAAATTATTATTGATTTTTTTTGTTCAAATTCCTTCATTTGGAAATATGTCTGGCAACTCTAATGTTCGATTTTCTCACAACGATTTCCAATAAGAATAGATAAAAAGTAAGAATAATCACAAATATTTACGTCTTACCTTTTCAATATTGGCGAAAAATAAAAACAAGATGGGCTCGTTTGTAGCAGTGATATATTGGCGTTCCTTGATATGTTGCCATGACAACAACGCAGAATTCATTTTTCAAAAGTTTTTTTTTATTCTAATCACTTTCCTGTTGGAACTCCTATATAAGCCAGACTTTTGATTGAATAAATACTCCACCGATATCTCTCTCTCTCTCTCTGTCTCTCTCTGTCTCTGTCTCTCTCTCTGTCACTCTCTCTCTTTCTGTCTCTCTCTCTCTGTCTGTCTCTCTCTCTCTCTCTGTCTCTCTCTCTCTGTCTCTGTCTGTCTGTCTCTCTCTCTCTATATATATATATATATAAAAGTAATTGGTAATTTGCTTGAAGCATTGTTAAGTATGTTATGAAATAGTAAAATTCGAAGGCAATACAATGCGTAAAAAAAAAAAAAGACAAAAAGATGTTTTATATGTCTAATCGATTTTAAAGCAAAGCTTTATCATCAGAGTTTCATTTCTGAAAATAAACTCTGATGATAAAGCTTTGCTTTGAAATCAATTAGACATATAAAACATCTTTTTGTCTTTATTTTTATTTTTTTTACGCATTGTATTGCCTTCGAATTTTAATTTCATATATATATATATATATATATATATATATATATACACGCAACTCCCAAGAACCCTCCCTCACATATATAAGGGCATTCAAAAAATTACCCACCTCAAAGAGATTTTTTCCACGGAACAGATTGACTTGATACTACTAACTTCTACCCGGATTTTAATAGCATGTCAAACCCTCAAAAATACCTAAGGTTGAAACTAGTTGAGAATGAATAACATATAAGAAATATTCCTGTTTTTCTTATTACTTTTTGTTCATACTATATATATATATATATATATATATATATATATATATATATAGTGGGGAAACAAATATTCGTACACATACACATTTTTAATTTATTGTATTTTCTACTAATTAATAAACCATGATTGCAACTAAGTATGAAGTGTTAACCTGTTTAAAATGATTGTGAACTGTATTAATACATTGGTTCTTTAAGCATTAATGTTGCAATGATATTAGCGCTATAAGAAATGCAAACTGCCTTGCCCGGGTTTTGAACTCGGGGCAACGAGTTCATTCCCAACGACTCTAGCCATTACACTACGCGCCTCCAACTACCGAGCCAGGGTAAAAGGGCTCAGTCTTCGCTACTATTTACCCATAGCTAGAGGGAGAATAGTTGGATGCATACCTTTCCCAATGATATTAGCGATATGTGAAATGCCATTAGAATTGTAATGCATTTGTATAGTAAAATCATTTGTAATGCATTTGTATAGTAAAATGATTTGCAATGCATTTTTATAATAAAATAATTTGTAATGCATTTGTATAGTAAAATCATTTGCAATGCATTTTTATAATAAAATCATTTGTAATGCATTTGTATAGTAAAATCATTTGCAATGCATTTTTATAATAAAATAATTTGTAATGCATTTGTATAGTAAAATCATTTGCAATGCATTTTTATAATAAAATCATTTGTAATGCATTTGTATAGTAAAATCATTTGTAATGCATTTGTATAGTAAAATGATTTGCAATGCATTTTTATAATAAAATCATTTGTAATGCATTTGTATAGTAAAATCATTTGTAATGCATTTGTATAGTAAAATGATTTGCAATGCATTTTTATAATAAAATCATTTGTAATGCATTTGTATAGTAAAATCATTTGCAATGCATTTGTATAGTAAAATCATGTATAATGCATTTGTTTAGTAAAATCATTTGTAATGCATTTATATAGTAAAATCATATATAATGCATTTGCATAGTAAAATCATTTGCAATGCATTTTTATAATAAAATAATTTGGAATGGATTTGTATAATAAAATCATTTGTAATGCATTTGTATAGTAAAATCATATATAATGCATTTTTATAGTAAAGTTATTTGCAATACATTTATATAGTAAAATCGTTTGCAGAATTTGAACTCGGGTCGACGAGTCCATTACCAACGACTCTAGCCATTACACCACGCGTGTTCTGGGTTGGCGTCTTTTATAGCGGCCATCTTGTTAGCGTAGGTTGTAGACTATATCATATCACTAACAGTCTGAAGATGGGCTATTTTAAGATTTTATCGAGCCTAATGGAATTCATTACGAGAACGAACGAAGTAGAAAGACGTAATTATTATTTTATTTTATTTCTTTTTATACTTTTTTTTTCACTCAAGGGAAAGTACAATTCTAAATTTAATAAAAAAACAAGAAGATGAAGATATAACGGTAATGAGACACTCTTGAATAATAAAAGGAAACAACAATAACAAAAAGAAAAAAAATTAAAAGGTATCAGTTATATTTAAACTCTGCGACATCTTATACAAATTACTCTTGCTATTGAAAAAGAAAAAAAATGAACTCGTTGAAAGCTTGAAGTAATGAAAACATTATTTTGTGAAGCACTTGTGATGGTTTTGTAAAACTCTGAGACTAACAGGTCGAAACAAAGAACTTCAAGAGGAGCCGTAGGAGTAACTCATTTTTATTAGCACATAAAATGTTTAAAATTAAATGTTTTTAATACTTAAATGCATTGCAAATAATGTACTATATAAATGCATAGCAAATGATTTTACTATACAAATTCAATGCAAACTCGTTAAACTTCGGTTAAGAAGTAGTATTTGTATCATTCGGACTATTGTCCACATCTTCATTGTTATCTGTACAACGTTTCGGCCGATGTGCCTTCTTCAGGAATTTCTTGTCGGACTCGGGAACCATCTCGGACTCGGGAACCTTCTTGTCGTAATTGGGAGCCATCACGGAACTTTGAACCTAACCCTGTGGGGGTATCCTGTTCTCAGGTTGCAATTATTTTAAAATTTAGTGGAGTGGTTGATCTTTTAATTATTTCCATATATATATATATATATATATATATAATATATATATATATATATATATAAAATGCAATAAAATTTATATAAATGTATTGCAAATAACTCTACTATAAAATGCATTACAAATGATTTTACTATACAAATGCATTCCAAATGATTTTACTATAAGAATTCATTACAAATGATGTTATTATACAAATCCATTACAAATGATTTTATTATATAAATGCATTGCGAATAATTTTATTATATAAATGTATTGCAAATAACTTTACTATAAAATGTATTGTATATGATTTTACTATACAAATTCATTACTAATGATTTTATTATACAAATCCATTACAAATGATTTTACTATATGAATGCATTGCACATGATTTTACTATATAAATGCATTGCAAATGATTTTATTATATAAATGTATTGCAAATGATTTTACTTTACAAATCCATTACAAATGATTTTACTATAAAAATGCATGACAAATGATTTCACTATAAAAAGTCATTGCAAATGATTGTTACTATACAAATGCATTGCAAATAATTTTACGATACAAATGCATTGCAAATAATTTTACTATAAAAATACATTGCAAGTGATTTCACTATACGATGCATCGCAAATAATTTTCACTATAGCAATGTGTGGCAAAGATATTCTTACTACAAAAATTCATTGCAAATGGCTTCTAATATAAATGCATTGAAAAGAAAGAAAGAAAAAAACAAGAAATTGTTAATTTTTGACATATAAATCTAATTCTATTCTTTCTTCTCGTTTCGCACATATGGCGTGGAAAGAGAGAGAGAGAGAGAGAGAGAGAGAGAGAGAGAGAGAGAGAGAGAGAGAGGGTGAAAGGGAGAGAAAGACATTTTAAAAAGAAAGAATCAAAGTGACGAGAAAAACGAAGGCGACATGAATATAGAATGCCATAATGAGAAAGGCAGAAGAAGAAAAATGAAACTGCAAAAAAAAGAGAGAGAGAGAGAGAGAGAGAGAGAGAGAGAGAGAGAGAGAGAGAGAGAGAGAGAGAGAGCGAGAGAGAGAGAGAGAAAGGGATGGAGGGGGGGAAGAAATAGTGACCGTGAGAGGGAGGATACATATATATATATAGAGAGAAACAGAGAGAGAGAGAGAGAGAGACAGACAGACAGACAGACAGACAGACAGAGACAGAGACAGAGAGAGACAGAGAGAGACAGAGAGAGAATTTTTAAAAAGAACAGAAAGTTATGTAGAGAAGGCAGGAAACATAAGTATAGAAAGGGAAAAGAAACGAAACTGCAAGCAATAGAAAGAGAAAATGAGAGAGAGAGAGAGAGAGAGAGAGAGAGAGAGAGAGAGAGAGAGAGAGGGGGGGGAGAGAGAGAAAGAGAGGTGGAGGAGAGAGAAAATGAAAGAAAGAGAGAGAGACAGAGAGAGAGAGAGGACAAAGAGCGAAGGAGAAATATATATATAGAGAGAGAGATAGAGAGTTAGAGAGAGAGAGAGAGAGAGAGAGAGAGAGAGAGAGAGAGAGAGAGAGAGAGTAAAAGAGAAAGAGAGGGAAGGGGTGTAAAAGAGAAAAGAAATATTGAACTATCGATTCACACGTAAATGAAACCGTTTTTCGATGACGTAAACAAATATCTGTCTAAAATCAGTGCGACAATTTGGGACGCGTTTTCGTACAAAGACACAAAAGATGTTAACTGGATATTCTGGAGTCAGCCGAGAATCGCTTCTACTCAAAAAAATCTCTAACATTCCTGAATAAGACGAAGCGTCTAACCCTCCCTTTGCAGCCATTACTTCGATCCGAACAAGCCCGTAGGATAAAGCCATAAACTTCCAAAGACATCGGAGACATTTTGAAAATATAATTCCACCCATTAAGGCAAATCTTCGAATGTTATACAATTGATTGCTTTTAAAGGTTACCTATCAATTGTGTACGGTAGTGTAGTTAAATCAAACTAACTGTTTTATCGAAAAATACAGGGAATTTAATTGACAAGATTTAATCTTGTATTTTACCCTAGATTGAGACTTTAGATTTATAATTCTTAGATTAAATCGAACTTAACGGACCTAAATTCCACCATCGTATGTTACCCAGCAAAAAGAAAAAATACAAAAAATCAGAGAATTACCCGAATTAAATCAAATTTTCAGTGTTGATATATTAATGAATAAAATATATAATGCACCAGTTATTTTATTTAAAAACTTTAACATTTTTTCAGGTCTGTTAACTTTGAACCATGTATCTTTTAGAATCTTTGTTATGCCTACAATTAATACTTCTCCCGTCTTTTAAAACATTGGTATCAATAAGGAAAACGTCACACATTTTCAACATCTTCTCGTGTACCAATCCTGTCTTGGTTTTCGACCTCATGTGTTCCAATCACGTCTTGGCTTTCACGCCATGAACATTCAATTTGAACTCTAATCAATGAACAGTTATGAACCTTTTCAACATATTTCCAAACTCAACTTCAAAAACATCCATCACCTTTTTAACAACAAAAACCTTTTTTTCCTTTACTTGGTTCATATTTTCCCGAAGAAGGGATCTATATAAACCGAAACGTTCAGAACGTCAACATTACGACCAATAATAAACTGCTATCTAGTGTAAAATCCCGTGTTTGTCTACATTTCTTCACATAAGTGGTTACTATATACGAGGTATGTAAAAAAAGTTCCAGGACTGGTGTCACAAAAAATTATTTCAAATCCAAACTACAAATTACAAGTTATCCCCTTCAAAGTAATCCCCCTGGAGTCTAATGCACTTTTCCACCCTTCTCTGCTGCGATTGCATGCACTCCTGGAAGGATTCTCCCGGGATTCTCCACAGCTCTGTCGTCACTGCCATTTTGATGTGATGGGAAGAGCAGAATCACATGAAGCCAAGTCGGGCGAGTAAGGAGGTTGCTCCAACACAGTGATGTTCTTTTCGGTCGGGAACTCTCGGATACTGCAGTGTGGTCAGGTGCGTTGTCATAGTGAAGCACCCACGCTTTGTCCTGCCACATCTCTCGCCTTTTCTCGCGCACTGGAAAAAGCAAACGCTGCAGTATCTTTTTGTAGACATGCTGGTTGATCGTCTGGCCTTGTGGCAAGTAGCAGAGACTTTGGGTTTGAAATAGATCTTTTGTGACACCAGTCCTGGAACTTTTCTGACATTCCTCGTAGACTACTACTTCTCTTAGCAGAAAGGGATTTCAATGCTGTCAGTTAGGTACATTCGTATTCTTGAAAGAACAATATAGGAGTATCCATCAATTTTTTCATTGTATCCTGAGAGCTGTCAATGTCAGCATGTATTTTCGTTCGATTGGCAAAAAAATTCATTCAGTATTTTTCTACTGTTTAATTTTAATTATCTTATATAGAAAAAATAAAGGTTCCCATTGAATTTTGACAAATGTCAATTCAATATGCATTTTATTGTGTTGAACAAAAAAGGTATTTTTGTTTTGGTTTTAGAGTTAGATGGCATTGGAAGTGTTTAGTTGTTTTTAGATCATTAAAAAATGCATTTCATCTTATTTTATAGCTGTCATAGAATATGTGTGAGTGGGTGTTTGTGTGCTTATGTGTCATGGGTGTGTTTGTGTGTATGTGTGTGTTTGCGTTGCGTATGTGTGTGTCTATGTGTGTGTGTGTGTGTGTGTGCATATGTGTGTGTGCGTATGTGTATTTTATCAGATTGAACCTAAAGTTCGTTCTAATATTTGTCTTTATATATATTTACCAACCCCTCCGCACAAGCAGGATGCGACACAAGGTCAATTTCTTAAGCGGAGTTTAACAGGTTTGAATTCAGAGTTTTCCTTCTCTTAGACCGGTTGCCAAACCAAGCTTAAAGAGCCCAGACTGTCCTACTATTTACCCATAGCTGGAGGAGGAGTAGGATTCATACCTTACCCAAGGGTATTAGCGCTAAGTGAAATGCAATTACTTGTCTTAATATTTGTCTTTATATGGTAGAAAGAGCCGGTTTAGCTCAGTCGGCAGAGCGTTCGGCTCGGAATCACAAGGTTCTTGGTTCGATACCGGCCCTCGCCAACCCAGCGTATGAGTAGCACGGGGATCTGTGCGGTAAAGCAAGAAGCTGATGGTAGGTGTGGCGCTCCACCTCAGATGCTAAAATAATCTCCTTGGTCTAGCAATAGGGAAAAGGGTATAGACTCCCTCGCTGCTTGGCTGATACTGACATTAGGCCGGTCGGCCAGTCGACTTTACTTTTTACTTACTGAAAATTACCCGAGGAACAGTGTTTTAAGTCTAACAATTTGGAGGACGGGTGTCTTATTTTGGGGGGTAGTAGGCGCGGGGCTAGGATATTTGAACGAGATGAGTGGGGCTGGGCGAGGGATCGGGTATATTTTAGTTAGGTGAATAATTCTTTGGGGCTGATTTACAAAATTAGGTGGGAGTTAAAATATAACAAATTAGTTATGAAGATGTACATGAAAAAACGAAAAAAATAAAAAAAAAAAACAAAAACAAAAACAAAATAAACCACAGATAAACTTAAAAACAGAATCAATATATATATTATATATATATATATATATATATATATATATATACATATATATATATATGGGAATAAAAGGCCTTAAATACCATGGGTATCGTGGTTATGGACCATTTCCACTCGTGAGAATGCCCACGAGCTTCTTCAGAGTACTGATATCTTTTATTTAAACAGGCAAATGGCCAAACTCATCTTATATTCATACATTTCCCGCCCCCTCATTCAGGGGTGATCATATTGCATTTTTTCTTTTCAAGTGTCTTTTTTATTGGTGGAAATTTTTATTAGTGGAAATATTTTTGTAAATATATATATATATATTTATATATATATATTATATATATATATATATATTATATATTTATATATATATATATATATATATATTAACAAAAATATTAAAGATTCTTGAAGCTCTGTATATGAAATTTAGACAACCCACTATCGACAGAATCAACTTTGAAACTATTGATAATGTTTTAAAATGTTTATCATGTATAGATAAATCAATTTATATTCTAAAATGCTTAAAATAAATAGATAGAACAATTCATATTCTGAATACGTTTATCTAACTTAATAGAAATATTTAAAAAAATAAACTACCACTGCTGCTTAGCGTCACCTTGGTTATAAAAACAAAATAATCACTTTAACAGTTACATTAACATTACATTATCAATACGTAAATAGTTTTAATAATGAAAGTTAATAAATACTTAACAGTTACATCTTATTATAATGGAGATTGTGGGTTTGTCTGTCTGTAACCGAAACTATATCACAATTCCTTTTGTTATTTACATCACATTCTCCATGATTTTATTTTTAATTTAAACTTCAATTATTAATAAAATTATTTTACATCATTAAGACTGTTGACCATATCTAGAACCTATTGACATGCAATTGTATTTATATATACAACAAAATAGTAGTTTACAGTGTGAATGGGAAGGTTAATTTGCATATTGATCTTAAAAATTTGATTTTAATAAATATATGCTTAGTATCATTGATTTCTAACTGTTTGGTTTTATCTTATTGAATATGAGCAAAAATCTTGGGATAAATCTTAAAATAAATCCATTAACAAGAAGAAATAACTGTAAATTTATTCTTTACTTTCCTATTTAACTAAATAGTTAATTAGGAAAATTACCAATGATAGACGGGGAGTAATGGAAATGATGGAAAGAGTTAGTTTCGAAGTTGTTCTATTGTTCAATCATATCCCCTCTGTTCCAAATATTTTTATCTGCATACCTTATTCAGTTTCATTCCTTTCTAATTTAATATGATATTTTATTATATTTAAAACTTAAATACTTGCACCCGGAGGGTGCGTATATTTGCTAGAAATAAATAATGAAAGTTAATAATTACTTTAACAGTTACATAATTAATAATAAAAGTTAATAACAGTTTCATAATTAATAATGAAAGTTAATAATTACTTTAACAGTTACATTAACATTACTTAACAATACGTAAATAGTTTTAATAATGAAAGTTGATAAATACTTTAACAGTTACATAATTAGTAATGAAAGTTAATAACAGTTACATAATCAATAATGAAAGTTAATAATTACTTTAACAGTTACATTAACATTACTTAACAATACGTAATTAGTTTTAATAATGAAAGATACACATACTCTACCTTGATAATGGTTCGGATACGAACGAAAAATATTAAGTCAGCCAAAACTGGTTGTTTCAAAGAAAGCAATAATGATTTTTAAGATTATAAGATCAAAAGACTAATTAGGATGCTTGAAAAAAGAATAAAATTTAAGAACTTTACATTCTTTCTTAACTATCTTACTTTATATATAACAAAAAATATATAGAGATTTTAAAT
This sequence comes from Doryteuthis pealeii, assembly GCA_023376005.1. Lineage (NCBI taxonomy): Eukaryota > Metazoa > Mollusca > Cephalopoda > Myopsida > Loliginidae > Doryteuthis > Doryteuthis pealeii. The sequence continues at coordinate 229,093 of CM042173.1, read as the reverse complement.
AATTTTATTACAAAATTAAAAAAAATCTTTCCTAATTTCCGTTGCTGTTTATTTTCATATTGGTTGAATATGAAAATTCGTCTGGTGACGAACTTTGAGTATGTCTTTCTTTTTCCTAATCTGTCAAAATAATGGATACATTTAAGAGATACATTTTTTGCTGACCGAGTTTTTTTTGTGGCGGAAGTGAAACTACAACATAAAATCTTTTTTTTGCAACATCAAGGATTTCATTTGGAATTCATATCACAGGACTATAACATTTTTAAAAATAAAAAAAATAAAAAATAAAAATCTGTTTTCAAATGCCTTTAAAGTAATAAAGAATTCATCATTCGCATCTGATGAGTCGGGAGAGTTAGACTACTTGTCTAAGCTCCGTGAAATAGACTATAATGCCTAATCTCTAAGTCTTTTGTTATTTTTTTTACTTATATCATAATATAATATATATATATATATATATATATTATATATATATATTATATATATATATATACTGTGAAGAAAATGTTATGTATAGAATTAACTTATCTGTAGTCGTATTTAAAAAAAATATTAATCAAGATAAGGTATTTTGTAATATTTTAACACTAGTTAAACTACGTTAGGGGATTTTGAAAAAAAGCAGGTCTTTGCTTTATCGTATCGTAATTCGAAATAATGCTAGATTCAACCTATTTTTCTTATTTTTTTGTATGTTAACTGACATTTTGGATTCTTTAAAATTGAAAAGGTGTTTAGTTTCACACACACACACACACACACACACACACACACACACAACATATATATATATTATATATATATATATATATTATATATATATATTATATACTGATTTTAAATGTCTTTGAATATAAATCAAATGTTCATGATTGTTGCTGGAACTGGTGATATTTAATGTGTATATATATGTTGTATCTGAGATGTAAGATCTTGGTTGTAAGATACACGTGTGTCACGTAGTATCCCCGGTTCTGCTCTGCCCTCGGTTGCTGCTGCCTGCTGCTAATATATTATCCCCCACCTCCTTTTCCGGTTCGATTCGTTAGGGAGATAACTCTCCGTAACAATATATTATTTGGTCATTAATTTTTTCATTTTTGTAGTTTCATCCTGACATCCATACATACACACCAACTTTTTATGTTTTATAGATATAGTTTTTACTTTAGTTAATTAGAATAATTTCATTAGCTTTCAGGTTGACAATTGGATTGGGCTTATTCATTCAGATTTCTCATTATATCGTATGAAAAGCGATCAGTTTTTGCTTATTGATTTAAATAGATCTAATTTATTTAATTTATCTTTTGATTAATTACGTAATTACGCCATACTTACTTTTCATATATTTTGTATATAGATATATTCATTTGTGTATAGATATATATAAATATATATACATACACAAACACACACACACACGCACATATATATATATATATATATTGATTTTTTTACTTGAAGGCACTTACAACGCATGTATCGCATAAAATTCGATACTTTTTCTTATAGACAAGTGTAATCCCGGCAAAGGATGGCTCGGTGTGTAGAATACCGTACAGACTGTTTCGACTTTATTAAGTCTCATCAGCGGTATATACTAACGATTTCCCTCCGAATTAATTTCGCTAGGATGGTCAGCTGTGTACTGTGGCCGAGGCGATAAAAGTGTTTCACTAGTGTTTCACTGTGTCTGCTGAAGTCCCGGTTTCGATTTCTGTCGGAGGAAATCGTTAGTAATATACCGCTGATGAGACTTAATAAAGTCGAAACAGTCTGTACGTATTCTACACATCGAGCCATCCTTTGCCGGGATTACACTTGTCAAGTTCATTTTCTATAAGAAAAAAGTATCGAATTTTATGCGATACATGCGTTGTAAGTGCCTTCAAGTAAAAATTTAATATATATATATATATATATATATATATATATATAACATAGATACATAGATATACACACAATGTATATGCGTGAGTATAATACATAGATATGAAATCTCTGCAGGAAACTTACCAAAATTCAAAGCAGAATCAAAGGGCCATTTGGTCATCCCTGCAGGAATTAGGAAATAGATATAGCAAGGATAAGACAGAAATTTGGAAAGTCAAGTGTACCTACAGTAAAAAAGTGAGGTGCTCAAAGCACAAAAATACCATTTGGTTAAATATTATCAAATACTTGATCGTTGAATTCGTATTTTTTCTTTTTCTATAAAGACTTTCAGCGATCTCAGGATTTTTAAAATTATTAATCAACATAGGCTATTTTA
>CM042173.1:217498-222498 GCA_023376005.1 Doryteuthis pealeii | reverse complement strand
ATATATATATATATATATATATGTGTGTGTGTGTGTGTGTGTGTGTGTGTGTATTTGGGCAGCATTTTTTTCATTTATGCATGTTGAATTAAACAAAAGACACATCTCCTGCTTAACAATTTTATTTGTGATTTATTCAAGTTTTCTGGCCACCTTTTTAATATTTGGGTGGAATTCGTGGATAAGTCCACCGAAGTTCATGTCCCGAGTACTTTCGGCACTTCGAAGTGCCATCATCAGGGGTAATGTAATAACAGTATAATAATGTATAATAATAGGTAATGCCTATAACGCTTTTCCTATCATTCCTCTTACTTCCAACCTCCACATCCATTAATATAATTTGAAAAACTGGAACACATCACCCCTGATGATGGCACTTCGAAGTGCCGAAAGTAATCGGGACATGAACTTCGGTGGGCTAATCCACGAATTCCGCCCAAATATTAAAATGTTGGCCAGAAAACTTGAAAAAATCACAAATAAAATTGTTAAACAGGAGATGTGTCTTTTGTTTAATTCAACACGCATATATATATATATATATATATATATATATATATATATATATATATATATTTTAAAACAGACTGAATATATATATATATATATATTAAACAGACTGAATAACAAGGATTACCACACACTTTTCTCATTATTCTGTGATAAATAATTTCTTATCTTATGCCCTGAAGATGATCTAATTAATAGATCGAAACACTGCAGCGTCGGCCAATAAACTCACCACTTAACCCATTTAAACCTGTGTTTTTCATTTTTCTTGATATATTACATACCGTCGGATTTTCTCTTCACATATATATATATATATATAATGTTTTTTTTTTTTTGTTTGTATTTTTAGGCGGAATCGATTCCGGAAGCCATCGAGCTCCACTTGGCCGATTTACGTTTCAACGATTTCTCACTGGAATCAGAGGAGATGGTCCAAGCCAGCATTCGGATATTTATCGAGCTGGGTCTCCTGCGAAAGTTCCGAATAGACTATGAGGTAAGAAATTCAAATCAGTTTTCTATTTGTAATTTGCTGTTTGCTTTGAAATTTCCTAATTGCGCTAATAAATTCTCCAAAGACAGAAGACAAGGCGGATCCGGAAGTCGTGAATTTACAAAAATCTTGACCAATCAAGAAGCAGAAAATAAGAGTAAGAACGACTTACAAACAATGGAAAAATGTAGCAACCATTTTTATTTTCAGACAATTTCTGCCCTATTACTTATGCGAAGGGATCGGGCACCAGTTTAACAAGGCTATAGTGAAAGAAGATAAAGGCAAAACTGGAGACAGTTTTACGTTTTATATTAAACAAGACAAAAGGTGACGCGTTGGGTCACCCATTGAGCTCTCGGTAGATAAGTGGGACTAGGGAAAAGAGAAATTTCAAAGTGAATTAAATTTTACAAAATACGGCTGGAGAATTAAAAGACAAAACATTAAATTAATTTTAAAAGATTTCTAAGAAAGGAAACGTTGGACCTAATTTAAATTGAAATGGATCATGGAATTTTATTAAGCTACGGACTTGTCGGTGAACCATAACATACAAATGAAGTGATATCTCTATCACAATCACTCTCCCATCTCTCTCTCTTATTCACATATATAATAAAGACGTAATCAAGATATACATAGAAAGGGTGAAAGTGATAGGCAGAAATGGGTAAGAGATGGGTCAGTTTTTGACTTAATTTCTAATAACGACTAATTAGAACCAATATAAAGCCTTTAAGAACTAAAAATTGATCGGCCACTTTGCTTCTCTGACTGTTAGATTATTTCTTTTTTTTAAATAATTTTTTTAACTAGTCATTTTCAGTAAAGTGTTCCCTTTTTTAGGTGCTTCCCTTAGCAAAAATCTCATAAATTTTAATCTTTTTGACACAGCAACCCCAAAATCACACACTATAACAATGCAATAGAAGACATATTTCAAACAGACTTAGAGAGAATCAAATAAATTGAACACACATGTGCTATTTAACATGAATTAGAATTAATTAGTTAAACTACCTACCTACCTACCTACCTATATATATATATATATATATATATATATATATATATATATATATATACTAGACAAAACGTTACCCGTTCGGTCACCCATTCAGCTATGGGTAGATAATTGAGATTAGGGAAAAGTGAGTTAACAAAGCAAATAAAATAAAAAATTTAAAAAATAAATACGGCCGGACAAAAACTTAAATTAATTTTATAAGCTTTCGAAGAAAGGGGATGTTTGACCTCATTTAAGCTGCAGATTGCTTTTTGTGAAATTTAACATAGAAATACATTTCAAATTCTCCCGTCTCTCTCTCTCTCTCTCTCTCTCTCTCCCTCTCTCCCCTGAGAAACTAACATTATATAACGGGGAGTTAGTCAAGAGATACCTAGAGGGGAAGAGAGTGATAGAGAGAAAGTAAAGTAAGAGATTGGTCAGTTTTTGACTTAATTGCAAATTACGACTAATTAGAACCAATTAAAATATAATATTTTTCAAACATAATTCAATCCTAAAAGTAAAGAATAATTTTCGTGTCATTAAACTAAACAGTAAAAAAGCCTATTGGAAGCAAAAGTTGATTAACTCAGCTTTAATATGATGATATAATATATATATAATATATATATATATATATATATAAGAGAGGAGAGAGAGAGAGAGAGAGAGAGAGAGAGAGAGTTGTTGTCGAAAGTAAATAATTAGTATTTCTTTCTTTTGGTTTTTCTTTTCTTTCCGAGAGATTAAGAGTCTCACGAAGCTGACTTTTGTAATGAAAAGCAGGAAACGTACTCAGTGGACATGAGTTAAAAGTAATTTAGATTAAACGAGTGTGAGGAGGAATCCGACAATTTGATTAAACGAAGCCGGCAAAGCAATTTGAAATGTGATACGCCTCTAAGCTACTCGTCTCGCATTAACACTAAGGTCACTCCTCCTTCTTATCAGCCTATCAACTCATTTGATAATGGCCATGGAAGCAAACAGCGATTAACGATGTCTGCAAATGGATAGTTTGCTGTGGTTTGGTTTGTTTAACGGCATATCAACCCAAGTGGGTCATTTAATGCCGATAAAGTTTTGAAATAAAGTCATTTTTTTTATAAATACATTTTTCGGCTAAACTTGAAAATCGGTCGGAAAATTAAAACATATTACAGGTTGACCCAGAAAAAACAGAACCCAAATTATTTATTTATTTTCCCATTAAACTAACCCTAACCCCAACCCGAACCCAGAGCCTAAGCCTAAACTCTAACCCTAAACACCCCTAGTTAAAATTAACAGTTTTATTACAAAATTGGTGGGTTCTGTTTTTTCTGAGTCACCATAATTTTCCGACCGATTTGCAAGTTTATCCCATTTTTCTATTTAACCCATAGATGGGACTCTAACAGGTACTACCACTCCAGGTCAGAGTGGACCAGGGAACAGTGGTGACGAAGGGGTGTTCCACATTCCCCAACCCTCCAAAACTGGAGCCTCACCATTAGATAGAGTTTAACGTCAATCCCAGGACATGTAGACCCTCAGCCACTGCCTTCTAGCACCCATATGATAAAAAGGGTTGGGGCTTGCTATAAGGGCAATAGGGTTGGGAAAATCATATAGGTGCTAGGGCTTGACATGACCAGCCGATTGATCGGAGGGGGCTTCGACCGCCAGTCTAGCCTAAGTAAGGGTCTAAGTGGAGAGTTGCAGGTCATGGGCTGCTCATCTACCAATACTCCGTCCTTAAGCATCACGGGTCGCCACCCCGGCCAACAGGTGGTCCCATTTGGGGGAGTCTTACCCCTCTGCAGAGGTGAAGTCGTGCATTCTAACGCCCAGTCGACAGGGCGGTTATTGCGTACAGTGCTCAGGTGCTCCACAACTCATCAAAGGCCCGAGTATAGTACATAGAATAACGTACTACTGTCAGGAAAATACATAGCTTACAGTAATAATATATATGAATGTGTGTGTTCGGGTGCATATGTTTATGGATGGGGGATATCAGGTATCATCATCATCATCATCATCATCATCATGTCGTGCTTGTAGCACGGGTATCCATGACAATCTCTCGCCAGCCTTCCCAATCATTCATTGCACCTGGGAGTTCTTCCTCGCTGCAGCCAGCATCTTTACATAGCTGGTCAATGTAGGTCCTTGCTGGGCGCTCCACACTTGCATGTCCATGTGTTGGCTTCCACAGGAGAACGTCGCTTATGAGTTCATCCTTGCTTCTCCAGCAGTGTCCTGCATGACTTGTCCGTCTCACTCGGATAGTTTGTGAGATGGGGGGCAGGTGACTGTACAGCTGATTCCTTGTGGTGTGCTGTTTCCACAACTTGTTCAAGACCGCACGCAGCATTCTTGTGCAGCTCCCATTTAGCTTATTGTCAAGACGCTTCGTTAAGGTTCAGGTGGTGCAGCCATATAGCAGCACCGACGCAACCACAGCCTGGAAGAACTGTCGCTTCAGCTTGTCAGGGAGATTGGACCTCCATATGACTGATAATCTATTTGTGGCCGACCATGCCTTTGCTATCCGTGTATTCTCTCTGTGGAGGATATATTTATATAGTTTGTGAGATGGGGGGCAGGTGACCGTACAGCAGTTTTCTTTGTGGGGTGCTGTTTCCACGACTTGTTCAAGACTGCACGCAGCATTCTTGTGCAGCTTGTTGTCGAATTACAGGAAGCATTGAAATTTTGAAAGATGCAGTGTTTCAGCAACTACGGATATATACAATATATAATAATACATACTTAAGAATTAATGCAAAAATGAATTAATGAATAGAATAATTGAAAAAAGATATTTTCCGAGGGACCTCTCTCCCTCCACCCCCAAAAAACTTTTAAGGGGGTCATTAATATAATAGAAACCTTTTTCACACTTTATGAGACTCTCTATCGAAGCATTGAATTATTATATAAAATATTACAGAAGATAATATATAGCTAATATATATTGTATGTAGCTAAGAG
>CM042173.1:179998-212498 GCA_023376005.1 Doryteuthis pealeii | reverse complement strand
ACAAAATAAGATCAAATGATAATAATGGAACATATATTAAAAGCTTTTTTTAACTATACAGAAGAACGGCCGTTATCAGATCAAGATTTTATTATTATTATTATTTACTCCTTTTGAGTTTTCACATCAGTGTTAGCTGATGGTCTTTCACTGGAGTCTGAGTGACAGCAAGTCTCCTCAGGTCTCCAGGACTCTTCTGAGTATTCTGGCAGATTGCAGCAGTGCAGTGTTCTGAATGGTTTCAATCCTTCCTCTGATTTCCAAACATTCCAGACCCTTTTCCAATCCTTTTGGGATTGTTCCAAGTGCACCGACCACAATTGGTATCACTTTCACTTTCATATTCCATAACTTTTTCAGTTCTCTGGCAAGGTCCAGATATCTGTTCATTTTTTCATTTTCCTTTAGCTTCACCCTGCGATCTGCTGGCACTGCAAAATCCACCAGTTGACAAGTTCTTTCTTTTTTGTTTATCAACACTAGGTCTGTTTTTCTTGCTGGGATAAGGTGATCCGTTTTTATTTCAAAGTCCCAGAGAATTTTATGCCTTTCGTTCTCAAGAACAGATTCTGGTTTATGCATATACAATTTTCTTGTGTGGTCAAAATTTAATTTTTTGCATAATTCCCAGTGGATCACCTTCCCAACCCAGTCGTGTCTAGTTTTGTATTCTCGTTGTGCTAGTTTGCTACATTCGCAGAGTATATGGTTTACAGTCTCATCTCTATTACCGCAAAGTCTACATTTACTATTTTGTTGGGTTCTATCGATTTTCGCTTTGATGTAGTTTGTCCGTATGGCATTATTTTGTGCAGCAGTTATAAGTGATTCCGTTTCCCTTTTGAGGTTTCCTTTTCTTAACCATGTCCAAGTCTTTTCATGGGCAACCTCTTCTATTTGTCGTTATTAAATCAATATCAAATATCTTGCTCTGATGACGGCTGTTCTATACTTAAAAAAAAAGTTGTTTATATATTTTTCTATTATCATTATTTTATTTTATTTTGTATTTAAAATAATAATAGATAGAATACATTGTGTACAATGACATTCTCTTGGCTGAAACACGTGTCGGCATTTCATTAAACAATTTTTATCCATTCAACATTTCCTTTGTTTTGTTTTTTTCAACATATGGTCGGATTCACTTCCATTTTTCAGCTTACACACACACCCGCACCCCCCACATATATATATATATATGTGTGTGTGTGTATGTGTGTGTCTGTGTGTGTGTGTGTCTGCGTGTGTCGGTGTGTGTCTGTGTATATAGGTATGGTGCAAGCCAAATAAATATCTACCGGAAACTGGATATCAAATAAAGCGGTGAGAATAATCTAAAAGAAAAAAAAATGAAAAATGTGATCTCTTAATGGAAGAACCTCCTGTTTTAACAGAAGAGACGTCAAAGACAAGGAAACCGGAAGTGATGGAACGGAAATGCCTGAATTGAATATAAAGTCAACACAACATAAAGATGCGGACATCTTAACTGGACAGGAAAAAAATCACATCAATTCCATATACGCCAAAAAAAGCACTATGCAGGAAATGAAGAAATAACTCCAAATGCTGCGAGACAAAGTCGGACTGGTGAGGGGAAGACCCCCCCCCCGGCAAAAGAATAATAAAAGAAAAGAAAATTCGGTTATTTCCTAGTTGAGTAACATGATATTACAGGGTAACCCAGAAAAAACAGAACTCAAATTATTTATTTTCCTATTAAACTTACCCTAACTCCAAACCCTAACCCTAAACCCTAACCCTAACCTTCCCTAGTTGAGTAACATAATATTACAGGGTGACCCATAAAAAACAGAAACCACACATTTTGTAATAAAACTGTTAATTTTTGTTTTATTTTTTTAAAAAGTTCAACAAAGGTTAAGGTTAGGGTTTAGGGTTAGAGTTAGGGTTGGGGTTTGGGTTTGGGTTAAGGGTTAGTGTTATATACTGGTCTTTTCACGATACCAAATCTATATAACGTTATATACCTCTCTTACTTCTTTCTCTGGTCGTCTATTCTTCTGGCCGGCTTGCTATTCTGATCGTCTATCTTCTAGCATCTTGGTCTAGTATATCTTCTAACATCTTGGTCTGGTCTAGCGTCTGGTCTTCTTGCTATGTTCCTGCTGGCTGGTCATCCTGGATTCATTTCTTAGTCTTGTTACCAAGACATTCATCAACCACAAAAACATTTTACTTATATAAACTTTTATTTCCTTTACTATACATTTCACGTAACTAAATATCTGACTAACATAGCGCGCGCGAGTCCCAGCCTTAGGCAGAGCACAAAATGGCCGACTGCTCTGCCTGACGTCCAACTGCAAACTGGGGACCCTGAAAAAGGTCCCACGTGACTTCACATATTTGGCGGGCTTCTGTAATTTTCCATAGAAGGACCCGGCCATGGTATGAAAGGGGTCATCCCCTAAGAATTACAGGGGATTGACAATAATCTTATGCAACCACATAGATTATGTAACATTAGTTTAATGGGAAAATGAATAAATAATTTGGGTTCTGTTTTTTCTGGGTCACTCATGTTACTCAACTAGGAAATAACCGAAAATTCTTTCTATACCCCCCCCCCTCAAAAAAAGAAAAAGAAAAAAGAGCAATACGGATAGTGCGTATGTCTCTAGCTTTTAGAGAAGAGGATTCTAAACCAAGAGTTTTATAAGGTCCAGTCGATTGATCGGATGGGGGGGGGGGCTTTCCGACCACCCGTCTCGTTTAAGTGTGGTGTTTCATGCCATGGACTGCATAGCCAGATTCCGTCCTTAAGCATCACGGGTCACCACTCACAGCCAACTGGTGACCCCATTTGTAGGGTTTGACCACTTTGCAGATGTGTAGTTAGCGTCTTCTACAGCCCTGGCTTGCCTAAGTTCACTTGTACCAGAAAAGTTACCATTTAATACTTATGTGGTTGCTTGTATTAATTGGATGCTATCAAAATGTAATCTATTTATACGAACACTATCGCGAATGCTAAAACCAACAGGTACGAATAGATTATTCGCCATTTTCTTCTGATTGATATTCTAAGATCGTAAAATGGAAGCTTCAATGTTCATATCTTATTATGATGGAGATTATGTGTTGTCTGTCTGTAACCGAAACTACTGCATTAATCAAGTCAAAATCCCCTTAGTTATGATTTCATTTTTATTTAAACCTCAATCTTTAATAAAATTGTTTTACATTATTGTTGTACCGGCCGTTCCTACAGTGGAGAATATACACCGGTTCTCACTATAAATAGTGAGACACCGAGTGAAAAGTTTGTACTGTTACCGTTTAACGGCAAGCTAGCCGTTCCTGTACCATTATTGTAAATACACTTGTCTTATTTTACCCTACCTCGACTTGACTTCTTTTTTACTGTTGGATTAACATCACAACAATTATTAATACGGTTGGCCTTATCTACATAATATTTACCACGTACCCCACGTGTACGTGTAAGGCACGAGGCCCTAATAATGTGGGACCAGCCACGAACCGAAGTTCATGGGTGGCGGGTAAAAAATGCGTTGATCCCAATCGGCAATTCCCCTGGGATCAAGGATGTTAACTTGTAAGGTCCAGGGCCAAAGCCACTGGACTCGCGCTGTTGGCCAGATCTACAGGTATTTACCTCTCATCCCACTTATGAGTGCTGGACACAAGGTCTCGTTTTAACGTGGGCCCACCCATAAGCCGAAGCTCATGGGTGTTAAGCACTAAAATTTCGTCGATCCCGTCGGCATTCCTCCTCAAGGGGGCGCCTCAGGCGCTGGACAACCTTTAAATCAAGGGGCAGGTATTGCCTGGGGGATAGACCCTGGGATCGACACTATTAACTTGTAAAGATCCATGGCCGACGCCACTGGACCCCCACCCTGTTGGGCGGGTCCATAATGATAACATGCAATTGTATTTAAATATATAAAACAAAAGAACGGTTTACAGTGTGAACGGGAGGGCTAATTTGCATATTGATTTAAAAAAAATAATTTTATAAATAGGTGCTTAGTATTGTTGATTTTTAATTGGTTGGTTTTATCTTAATGAATATGAGCAAAAATCTCAAATGAGCAAAACAATGATAGACGGAAGTGATTGGAGAGTAAGTTTCAGTTGTTATATTTTTCGATTATACAAATCTTTTTATATACATTCTTATTTAGTTTCATTAGTCTTTCTGATTTAATATAATATTTTATCAGATTAAAACTTAAATACTTGCCCCTGGAGGGTCCTTTTAAATAACCATCATCTACTCCTTTTAAATCACCATTTATTATATAGCAATATATAAATCACATTAATACAATAATGATACATACATAAATACAATAAATACAATAAATAATATATTAATAAAAAGAATCACATTAATGAATAATCACATGAAAAATAATCACATAAAAATCACATAAATAATGTATAAATCACGAATAATGTTTTTAATTTTTTAAAGATTTGATTGAACAGTTTTTATAAAAAAAACTACAATTTTAGGAATTAATTTTATATTTAGATATAAAATAATTTAATATTTTATATATTTCACCATGAAAAAAATGATTTGATTTGATTGAACAGTTTTTATAAAAAGACCTACAATTTTAGGAATTAATTTTATATTTATATATAAAATAATTAGATATTTTATATATTTCACCATGAAAAAAATGATTTGATTTGATTGAACAGTTTTTATAAAAAAAACTACAATTTTAGGAATTCATTTTATATTTATATATTAAGTAATTTAATATCTTATATATTTCACCATAAAAAAACTTTTGATTTGATTTTCATGTTTAACTTTTTATTGTTTTTAATCCTTATCTATATCACATAAATAATGTATAAATCACATAATACAAAATTTTTAATTATCACCAATCATCATTTCTTTATAGTTGAATTCGTTATCATTTAATCCTTTTAAATCACCATCAACCCCCTGACGACCCCTGTCTAAGGCAACGTTACTTTAATTTGAGCGATATATATTATGCGTGCTTTTGTTTGAGCAATACATCTGATGCGTGCTTGAATATACGTGAACCTATATAGCGTTAGTTTAATGAAAGAAGAGGGAAAATGCGAGAATAAGTACGGTGAGAATGGCTCAACTCACTATAGAGAGTGTCTTGAGGATAAGCGGCTAATGTCGTCAACATTCAATTATAAACGCCAATCAACGAATGGTAACGACAAGAAATACCTGAAGAAGGCCGGAGGGCACATCGGCTGAAACGTTGTACAGATAACAATGAAGATGAGGACAATAGTCCGAAGAATACAAATAATACTCACGACTCAGAGTTTAACGCTTTTTGTGACACCTTGTATTAATTGGATATTGTCGAAAATAATCTATTTTACAAACCCTATCGCGGATACGAAAACCTCTAGGGACTATTGAATTATTCGCACTTATCTTCTGATTAATCTTGTGAGTTCGTAAAATAGAATCTTCAGTGATGATTTCCTTTGAAATCACCCTCATCCCCCGGTGACTATTGGGTCACGCAACGTGGGGCGAATAGAGTAATGATATTGCATGGTCCTTCAGCCATTCATCTTCCAGATCAAATATATTAGGGCCAGGCTTTGTGTAATCTTCTGGCGACCGACTACACTACTTAGCGGATGAATCGTGAAAATTCAGGACATTAAAGGCACACTCTTCTATGATCTTTTATTAGTTTCATTTGAAAATATTAGCACAAAGGTGTATCAAATAGTTAATTAGTTGTCTTCTTATATATAAAACACAAGAAAACATATCTATCTATCTATCTATCTCTCTCTATATATATGTATATATATATAGTCACCACAGAAACGTGTTTCGACTTATTAAGTCTCTTCAGTATGGCTAGACATTTTGTGAGCTACCTACAGCTGGGATAGAACCCCGGTCGATTCAGCAGCAGTCGGACAGCTTAACCGCTCGGCCATCGTCACCCACAGAATGAGAAAGGGATTTTAACTGTTTTAATACGCACATCTGTATTTATGTAAAGGCCGCCGTAGAGCGTTTATTATATATATATATAATATATATATATATATATATATATTATATAGAGAGAGAGAGAGAGAGAGAGAGAGAGACAGACAGACAGACAGAGAGATAGATAGATAGATAGATAAAAGGATATGAAAACAATACAATATGCTGTTAAAGTGAAAACATTTTATATCATATTCATAGCTAATATTGACAATATTTCGATTTATAAAGATCATCTTCAGAGCTTGTTTTTTTTACTCCAGACTCATCGAGAGAGGAGACGAAAATAATATTTTTATATTAATATATTATTATTCTCTCTCGATGAGTCTGGAGTAAAAAAACAAGCTCTGAAGATGATTTTTATAAATCGAAATATTCTTCAATATTAGCTATGAATATGATATAACATCTTTTCACTTTAACAACATATGTGTTGTTTTCATATCCTTTTATCTATACTCATACCGCCGGATTCATTTCCTTTCTCTTAACTATATATATTATATATATATATATATATATATATATATATATATAATGAATGGAAAATAAATGAGAAAAGTATTGCCATATGAAGGTGCTCAATGCAAAAATAACAGAGCAGGTTTACATACAAATGTTATATATTATGGATTTATTATCCCCTAACTAAAGTTTCATGCTTACTTGGAATCATCAGACGGTCTAAAAAAAGAGCCCACCGACCTTGAAATAAATACAAAGCCCTTTGTGACTATACGACTTGCGTCTGTTATATATTGTACAAACGGAAATATGAATTTCCGGTTTTATTAACAAAGAAGTTTAACAACTGCCCGTTATCAGATCAAGAGATAAAAATACGTGGGAGTAGTTATGGATATAAAAGAACCGAGGGCCCGAGACAGGTCAATCGTCAGTTAGCCCCGGAGGCAGTCACGCGGAGAGAGAGTGAGGTGATCGGGGTCAGTTGTCGGCCGAGCAGGACCACGTGTAGTTGGTGTTGGGAAAGCTAGCCTTGATACTTACCAACTGAAAAAGCTTGTCACCCAGAAATTTAATCGAAGGACCGAAAGTCTAAAGACTGAATATATTAATTAAACTGACCCTCTCTCTCGAAGTTAAGAAGCTTGAATTTATTTCAATAAACTTCTGGAGGATACCTTTGGTGTTATTGTCATCCCTTACAACGAAGATAAAACTATTGCAATTTTGTACCGTGACGACGCGCTATGCAACACGTGTATATTGTTTCTGACCTAACGGCCACTAATAACGACGACTACTACTACAACTTGAGTTGGCTCAGGCGACATACCTCGTTCTGATACATATATCGTTCTGGAGTTATGCTACATGAATCAAACGAAAAAGTCCTTGACCTAAAATAACTCAACAAGGGTTGACATGCCATAAAATCCAACCATCCATCGTTAGTGAAAAAAGGGATAGACTCCCTCGCTATCCGGCTGATACCAACAATAGGGCTACTCTGACGACTTTACATACTACTTTATTACTAGTGTACAAAATTTCCCAAACGCAAGTGCAAAGGGGTTAGACTCCCTTGCTGTCCGGCTGATAGAAACAATACTTATTAATTTATTACTAGAGTACAAAATTTCACAGATGCTAGTGAAATAACCCAACAAAGGTTGACATGCCGTAAAATTGAGCTAACCATTTTCAAGCAAGAACCTTGAGTTCAGTTTGAGTTTGAGTTTTGTTTAACGACATATCGACCTCTGTGGGTCATTTAATGCCAAAAAAGGTTATTTTTTATTTATTCTTTAAAGTAGTGGTTCTATGGAGGTATTCGGTTATGTTTTGTTATATCTTATTGAAAAGGTTGCTTTTTTTTTACAAAATTTAATGTTTACAGTCTTTGTATTCTTAAAGATATCCCTCAGGTTTCTTGCTTGATAGTAATTAGTGCGGATATGTTTAAGGCTTTTACAATTTAGAAGGATATGTTTGGTTGTAAGTTGTACTTTGCATGTTGGGCACACTGGGGCACCCTCCCCTTTTAACAGGTACGAATGGGTAATGTGGGTGTGGCCAATACGCAATCTGGCGAGTATTACTTCTTCTCTTCTAATACTTCTGTGGCCTGTCGGCCACTCTCCAATAGCTTCTTGTATTTTCATGGAGTTTGTTTTTGGATCTGATTGTCCCATGAACCTTAGCAAAGAGAAAACAACTACTAGTAGTTTCTTTTTAAATATTTAAAGCCACTAATGAATCCGGAAACTCAACCCTAAAGCGTTTTTATCGATTTTACAACACTTTAGATCCTGTCGGCCATATTTGTTACGTCAGAATTTGGCTAGAGTTTGACAGCGCCCTCCTACGTCTAATAAATACAAGCTGTGAATAGTTTTCGATTTAATTGTAAAAAAAGAAAAAAAAAAGAAAAGAAAAGAAAAGAAATAACCATTTTATGAATGGACGCACACAATAGAAATCATGTTTAGTGAAGTGAAAAAGGTAATTTTTGTAGAGGCTGCGTCCAAATTGGTGAACAGGTGTTTGTATGATAAAAATAAACTGGTTGATCTATTTCGGGATAAAGTTTTCTCTTGTTTCTCGCCTACCAGTT
Source organism: Doryteuthis pealeii (assembly GCA_023376005.1). NCBI lineage: Eukaryota > Metazoa > Mollusca > Cephalopoda > Myopsida > Loliginidae > Doryteuthis > Doryteuthis pealeii. Next base: position 203,895 of record CM042173.1, on the reverse strand, counting down.
GATGTGGACAATTAAGTGCTAATAATTTGATTTGTGTGGGTTTGACTTAACGCCAAAGATATATTTATATATATATTATAGGACCGAGTAGAAACCACAAGATTCCTAGTTCGATACCGATCCTCGCCAACTCAGCGTATGAGTAGCACAGGGATCTGTGCGGTAAAGTAAGGAGCTGATGGTAGGTGTGGCGCTCCAACCCAGATGCTAAAACAATCTCCTTGGTCTAGCGCTATTGAAAGGGATTAGACTCCCTCGCTGACTGGCTGCCCTGTCGACTTACTTTTTATATATATATATATATATAGAAAGAGAGAGAGAGAGAGAGAGAGAGAGAGAGAGAAGAGAGAGAGAGAGAGACAGGAGAGAGAAAGAGAGAGAGAGAGAGTGGAGGAGGAAAGGAGAGAGAGGGGGAGAAAGAAAGAGAGAGAGCGAGAGAAATATATATTATATTATATATATATTATATATATATATATGTTGAAAGGAAAAATAAAGGAAAGAAAATATTGAATGGATAAAATAGGATATTTTAATTAATTTAACTTACACGTGTTTCGGTCAGGAGTTTATCCATGTGTACATTATTCAATTTATATATATATATACATAAAATCCAAAAGTCCATAGAAGAAATCTTCCTTACGACACAAGAGTTATATTTAAAAAAACCTGTCGCAGTTTGTGAGCTCAATGTGTGCTCTTAATGTTAGTGTCACAGAGCAAATATATAAGTAAAGAAATAACAAAAGACTTAGAGATTTAGCATTACAGTCTATTTCAGGGAGCTTAGACAAAGTGTCTAATTCTCCCAACTCATCAGATACGAATGATGAATTCCTTATAACTTTAAAGGCATTTGAAAACAGATTTTTATTTTTTAAAGAATTCATCATTCGCAACTGATGAGTCGGGAGAGTTAGACACTTTGTCTAAGCTGCCTGAAATAGACTATAATTCTAAATCTCTAAGTCCTTTGTTATTTCTTTACTTATATATATATATTATATATATATATATATATATATATGGAGAAAGGTAGACAAACACGGGATGTTATGGAAACTGGATGTTTATTGTCGACGATGAAAAGTTTCGGTCAATTAGACCTTCTTCAGGACTTGAATATAGTTCTTGCTTCAATGATGGAGAAATGGTGAAAACCGTAAGTTGTCAGTAGAGGCAGGGGTGATTGGGGGTGGGTAGTGGATTTTTTTCTCTCTAGATGGGGAGTGTTAGAATGGTAATGCAGGTGTTAGTCCAGAATGTTGGATTGTAAGGATTGGTCAAGATAAATATGTATGTGTATGTGTGTGTGTCTGTTTTAATTGGGTTTTTTTTTATATGTGTGTGTTGAGAAACTGGTTTTAGCTCAGTCGGTAGAGCGTTCGGCTAGAAACCATTCGATACCGGTCCTCGCCAACTCAGCGTATAAGTAGCACAGGGATCTGTGCGGTAAAGTAAGGAGCTGATGGTAGGTGTGGCTCTCCACCTCAGATGCTAAATACAATCTCCTTGGTCTAGCGCTATTGAAAGGGGATAGACTTCCTCGCTGACTGGCCGCCCGTCGACTTTACTTATATATATATATATATATATATATATATATATATATATATATATATATGTGTGTGTGTGTGTGTGTGTGTGAGGTTAAGTAAACAAATAAATGTGTTTATTTTCATATGGCTTTTAGCCGACAATTTTTGGAGGATATGTGCTTAATTGAAGTCATACCTAATTTTGAAAATTAATTAGTTAATAATTAATGAATTTAGGCTGGCATATATGTTCAAATGTAAGGCTAAACAAATCGAGAAAATGTCAATCTCTGAATGTACATTTCGACATATATATATATATATATATATATATATATATATATATTGTAAACACGGTTTGTTTAGAATGGCTTTTTGCCGATAATTTTTTGGAGAATAAGTGCTTAATTGGAGTCGTACCTAATTTTGAAAATTAATTAATTAATAATGAATTAGGCGGGAATACCTATTAAATGTATGGCTAAACAAATCGAGAAAAATCAATCTCTGTATGTACATTTCGGCCTATTAGGCCTCATCAGCAGAGCTATAGATCGGAAGACCGCCCTGTGCGTGATTTGAAACCGGACTGCCAAGCTGACAGGCCGATCCCATAACCTCTACACCAAAGGGACTTCTTAGATTTTACGATTTGTTTAGGGTAGGTTAATATTCCTCTTCTAGTGAATTTTTATATATTATTATATATATATATATATATATATATATATATATATAAAGAAATAAAGAATGAGTGAAAGAAAGAGAGAAAGAAAGAGAAAGAGGGGAGAGAGAGAGAGAGAGAGAGAGAGAGAGACAGAGAGAGAGAGAGAGAGAAAGAGAAATAATGATAGTATGGCAAAAATATAGAAAGGCAGAGAAATAAAGGAAAGAGAAAGAGAAATAAAAACGTGAGGGGAGAAGAAGAATAAACATGTAAGAATTCAACTGAACTAGAAGGGTCTACCCGGAGTCACCCGAGTAGAGGGGGATTTTTTAAAAGGTAGTCTCGCAGATCCATTATTACTTATCACAAGTTAGATCCTCACTGGATGCCATTTAAAATCCCCACGTAAATATACAACAATATAGCGAGAAATCTTAATTGAATTATTTACAATTTTAAAAACAAAACCAATATAAATGAGGTGATTAATTCAATCAATCAACATCATATTTCAGTTACCTTCTGTTACTATACACATTTTATTTTTTAAATATCTTCCCAAATATAAATAAAATCATTATTTAGGGTTAGTTTAATGGGAAAATTAATAAATAATCTTGGTTCTGTTTTTCTGGGTCTCCCTGTATACAGGTGACCCCGAAAAAACAGAACCCACAAATTTTGTAATAAAGCTTAATTTTAACTAGGGGGGTTTATTGTTAGGGTTAATCTTAGGGGTCAGGGTTAGGGTTGGGGTTGGGGTTTAAGGTTAGTTTAATGGTAAAATGAATAAATAGTTTGGGTCCTGTTTTTTCTGGGTCACCCTAATTTTGACACCTTTGTGGAAGATCAGCCTAGATGACAAATAAATAGACAGAAAGAAAAAAAGACAAGAAGGAAGAATAAAACTAGAAGAACATAAAAAGATTGAAAAAAAAGAAGAAATATTAAAATTTAAAACGAAAACTAAAATGAAGAAGAAGAAGAAGAAGAAGAAGAAGAAGAAGAAGAAGAAGAAGAATGAAAATAAACTTGAAAGAATTCAAACGAAACCAAAGAATTACAAGAAAATTGAGAGAAAGAAAGATAAACAAGAAGAAAGAATAAAATAAGAAAATATAAAAAACATTAAAAAATATTAAAAAAAAAAATATAAAATAAAAAATGAAAACAAACGGTCAACAAAAACAAATAATAAAAATGAAATAAATAAACGAAAATGAAATCTGAATTCCTGACAGCATCTCTAATCTTGGTCGAAAATCTTGCGAATGTTTCGGGCTAAATTGGACTAAATCACCTCACCGTGCGTGTCCCGGGGGTGGGAATTTCCATCACACAAATAAACGATTTCTAAAAGCTTTTTCTTAATAAAAAAAAACACAAAAAAACAAACTCTTCAGCCTAAAAGTGTCATTTGATTGGTTAGTTTGGCTAGTCTTGTTAGGTTTTATGGCATGTCAACCTTTGTTGGGTTATTTTATGCCGAAGACGTTTTGCTTTATTCATTCTTGATGCGTATTCAATTTGTTTTAAACTCAATTTTTAAAACACATTTTTACCTATTTAACCTATAGATAGTACCCAAACAGGTTCTACCACTCCGTTTGTTTTTCGAGGTAGATCCAATTTGAAAATGAGTGATAATCTCATCAAATTGTGGTCCCTTTATTTAATGGCATATTAACACAAATGGATTATCTTATTTTTTTATTGTTTTTTTTGTTTTGTTTTTCAATAGTTAGTTGCTTGGTTGGTTAGATTTTATGGCATGTCAACTCTTGTTGGGTTATTTTATGCCAAAGACGTTTGTTTTATTCATTCTTCATGGGTATTCAATTTTTAAAAACTCAATTTTTAAACACATTTTTGTTAAGTGTCTTGGCCGCCATCCTTGGCCAGTTAAAAAGGACTTAAAGTAAGTAAGTCCCGAGCTATAGAATCCTTTGGTAAGTGAATAAGTCTTATGGAATCCTACGTAGTGTCAAAGATCCAGTGATATAATCTTATGTTCCGTCGTCAACGAAGGTTCAAAGCAATATGCGTAGGTATGACCAGAACAGCCGGTATAAATAACAATACCAGCAGTAGAGTACTGCCAGTGATTGGCCAAGAGCTTGGTCACATTGTTATCGCCGAGTCTATAAGTAGAAGCGGGCGTCTAGCACACACATTATATCAGGAATACACCAACAATTTTTAAACTTGTTTTTATTTCTAGTTAACCTATATGTGGGACCCTAACAGGTACTACCACACCGTTTGTTTTTCGAGATATACCCAATCTGAAGATTAATGATGTGCTTTAATCAGACCAGAATGCGGTATTGATTAGGTTCATGTCTATATTCTATGGTATAATTTTATTTCCTTAAAAAAGGACAGAATGTCTTCTATGTTGACTTTTTCAAATAGATCTTTCATATTGTTTGCATTAAAATAACGGTTTCTGATATGAGAAAAACCCTGCATTCTATGACTAAGTGTTTAAAAGGTTTAGCATTGTTTTTTTGTTTTATGTGTTGGGATTTTTGGTCACAATCTCCCATCATATTTTAATACAAAACCTGTATTTGGTACTTTTTCATGTCTGCAAGAATGATCTCTGGTGTTTTTGGCATTACCCCCTTTCAGCTGGGATAATTTGGTTCAGGACCGCCTTCGGGGGCGGCAGGCTCTCCGTAGCGGACTGTTCATGTCTGGATTCACACTGGCGCAACACCATGAAGCCAGGAGGTCCAGAAGAAAGCAACGGCAACAAAGCACCGGAACATCAACATCTCCAGGGACGGCCTTCAAATACGACATCTGTAGCCGAGAATGTTTGTCGAACAATGGACTTCACAGTCACAGGATGCGCTGTAACTTCAGGGATACAAAAACTACATTATAGTTTTCTGAGACTGAAATGCCAATAATAATGGCATATCAACGCGTGTGGTTTATCTTATGCCAAAACACTTTTACTAGATCAATATTTTTGTCTATTTAACCCATAGATGGGACCCTAACAGGTACTACCACTTGTTTGTCTTTCAAGTTAGACCCAATTTAAAATTTAGTGATATGCTTTAATTAAATCAGATTATGGTTTCTTGTTTAATGGCATTTCAAAGTAAAAAGTAAGTAAAGTCGTCGGGGCGGCCTAATGTCGGTATCAGCCAGTCAGCGAGGGAGTCTATCCCCATTTCAATAGCGCTAGACCAAGGATATTGTTTTAGCATCTGAGGTGGAGTGCCACACCTACCACCAGCTCCTTACTTTACCGCACAGATCCCTGTGCTACTCATACGCTGAGTTGGCGGGGACCGGTATCGAACTAGTAACCTTGTGGTTTCTAGCCGAACGCTCTACCGACTGAGCTAACGTACGTGGGTTATATTATGCATAACAGTGTCATTTTGGTTTGTTAATTGTCTGGTTTGTTGGGTTTTAATGGCATGTCAACCTTTGTTGGGTTATTTTATGCCGAATACCTTTTGTTTTATTCATTCTTGATAGGTATTCAAAATATTTTTAAAAATCGAGTTTTTTAAACTCATTTTTTTCTATTTAACTCATAGACGGGACCCTAACAGATTCTACCACTCCGGGTCAGAGTAGATCTGCGAGTAATAGCAATAAAGGGGTACTCCACACTTACCAGAGATCCAAAATTGAAACATTTCGGATTTTTCTTTTCATGTTTACCAGTGATCTGCTGGAACTGCAAAATCAACCAGTTGATAAGTTCTCTTTTGTCTTGTTAATCAAAACTAGGTCTGATCTTCTGGCTGGAGTAAGGTGATCAGTCTCAATCTCAAAGTCCCAGAGAATTTTATGTTTTGCATTGCCATGGACAGATTCTGGTTTATGCATATACCATTTTGTTATATGGTCAACATTGTGTTTCTTTACAATTCCCAGTGGAACACCTTTACAATCCAGTTATGTCTACCATTGTACTCCCTTTGTGCTAGTTTGCTACATTCGCTTATTACATAATTAACCGCTTCATCTTTGTCTCCACACATTCAAGAGTGGCTATTCAGTTGCGTCTTATCTATTTTTGTTTTGATATTGTTTGCTCTGATGACATTATCTTGCGCAGCAATTATGAAACCTTCAGTCTCTCCCTTGAGGTTTCCCGTCTTAGCCATGTCCAGCTCTTCTCATGTGCGATCTTTGCAGTTTGTCGCTTGAAGTATCTATATAGTTGTTTTTCTTCCCATTTTTGTTTTCTTGTTTTTTGTTGTATTTTTGCTTGTCCATATGTTACAATTGCTTTTTCTGGTTATTGCAATTAGTCTTTAATTACTTTTCACTTTTATTATTACACTCCATTCGGGTTATTCACACCTACAGTAGCCGGTGGTTCACTGGAGGCTGAGTGACAGCAAGTCTCTTCAGGTCTCCTGAGCTCTTCTGAGTATTCCTGCCGATCTCAATAATGCTGTAATCTGGATGGTCTCGATTCATCCTCTGATTTCCAGTTCATCCAGATTTTTTTCCAACCCCCTGGGGATCGTTCCAAGGGCCCCAATTACAATTGGTACGACCTTCACCTTCGTGTTCCACAATTTTCTTAGTTCTCTGGCAAGGTCCAAGTATTTGTCGATCTTTTCGCTCTGTGATTAGCCTGACGGCAAAATCCACGAGATGACAAGTCTTCCTCTTTTTTTTTTGGTTAATCAACACTAGGTCTTGTCTCCTGGTTGGTATAGGGTAAACCGTCTTTACCTCAAAGTCCCAGAATTATTATTATTATTATTATTATTATTATTATTATTATTATTATTATTATTATATTTTCTAAGAATTTTTAGCAGTCCAAATAAAGAAACTCCTTGAAAGTGTTTCAAAAGTATTTCCTTTATGGCACGAGAAACGTCATTCTTTCCTCGAAGTTCTTCGAATTTTTATCATTGAAATTATTATTGATTTTTTTTGTTCAAATTCCTTCATTTGGAAATATGTCTGGCAACTCTAATGTTCGATTTTCTCACAACGATTTCCAATAAGAATAGATAAAATGTAAGAATAATCACAAATATTTACGTCTTACCTTTTCAATATTGGCGAAAAATAAAAACAAGATGGGCTCGTTTGTAGCAGTGATATATTGGCGTTCCTTGATATGTTGCCATGACAACAACGCAGAATTCATTTTTCAAAAGTTTTTTTTTATTCTAATCACTTTCCTGTTGGAACTCCTAAATAAGCCAGACTTTTGATTGAATAAATACTCCACCGATCTCTCTCTCTCTCTCTCTCTGTCTGTCTCTCTCTCTCTGTCTGTCTCTCTCTCTCTGTCTGTCTGTCTGTCTGTCTGTCTGTCTCTCTCTCTCTCTCTCTCTCTATATATATATATATATATATATGCACGCAACTCCCAAGAACCCTCCCTCACATATATAAGGGCATTCAAAAAATTACCCACCTCAAAGAGATTTTTTCCACGGAACAGATTGACTTGCTACTACTAACTTCTACCCGGATTTTAATAGCATGTCAAACCCTCAAAAATACCTAAGGTCGAAACTAGTTGAGAATGAATAACATATAAGAAATATTCCTGTTTTTCTTATTACTTTTTGTTCATACTATATATATATATATATATATATATATTATATATATATATATATATATATATATATATATACAAATATTTGTACACATACAAATCTTTTATTTATTTTATTTCCTACTAATTAATAAGCCATGATTGCAACTAAGTATGAAGTGCTTACCTGTTTAAAATGTTTGTGAACTTTATTAATAGATTGGCTCTTAAAGCATTAATGTTGCAATGATATTAGCGCTATAAGAAATGCAAACAGCCTTGCCCAGAATTTGAACTCGGGTCAACGAGTTCATTTCTAACGACTCTAGCCATTACACTACGCGCCTCCAACTACCGAGCCAAGGGAAAAGGGCACAGTCTTCCCTACTATTTACCCATAGCTGGAGGGAGAATAGTTGGATGCATACCTTTCCCAATGATATTAGCGATATGTGAAATGCAAATAGAATTGTAATGCATTTGTATAGTAAAATCATTTGTAATGCATTTGTATAGTAAAATGATTTGCAATGCATTTTTATAATAAAATAATTTGTAATGCATTTGTATAATAAAGTTATTTGTAATGGATTTGTATAATAAAATCATTTGTAATGCATTTGTATAGTAAAATCATTTGCAATGCATTTGTATAGTAAAATCATTTGTAATGCATTTATATAGTAAAATCATATATAATGCATTTGCATAGTAAAATCATTTGCAATGCATTTTTATAATAAAATAATTTGTAATGCATTTGTATAACAAAATTATTTGTAATGGATTTGTATAATAAAATCATTTGTAATGAATTTGTATAGTAAAATCATATATAATGCATTTTATAGTAAAGTTATTTGCAATACATTTATATAGTAAAATCGTTTGCAGAATTTGAACTCGGGTCGACGAGTCCATTACCAACGACTCTAGCCATTACACCACGCGTGTTCTGGGTTGGCGTCTTTTATAGCGGCCATCTTGTTAGCGTAGGTTGTAGACTATATCATATCACTAACAGTCTGAAGATCGGCTATTTTAAGATTTTATCGAGCCTAATGGAATTCATTACGAGAACGAACGAAGTAGAAAGACGTAATTATTATTTTATTTTATTTCTTTTTATTCTTTTTTTTCACTCAAGGGAAAGTACAATTCTAAATTTAATAAAAAAACAAGAAGATGAAGATATAACGGTAATGAGACACTCTTGAATAATAAAAGGAAACAACAATAACAAAAAGAAAAAAAAATTAAAAGGTATCAGTTATATTTAAACTCTGCGACATCTTATACAAATTACTCTTGCTATTGAAAAAGAAAAAAAAATGAACTCGTTGAAAGCTTGAAGAAATGAAAACATTATTTTGTGAAGCACTTGTGATGGTTTTGTAAAACTCTGAGACTAACAGGTCGAAACAAAGAACTTCAAGAGGAGCCGTAGGAGTAACTCGTTGTAATAGCACATAAAATGTTTAAAATTAAATGTTTTTGATACTTAAATGCATTGTAAATAATGTACTATATAAATGCATTACAAATGATTTTATTATATAAATGTATTGCAAATAACTTTACTATAAAAATGCATTATATATGATTTTACTATACAAATGCATTACAAATGATTTTATTATACAAATCCATTACAAATAATTTTATTATACAAATGCATTAAAAATTATTTTATTATAAAAATGCATTGCAAATGATTTTACTATACGAATGCATTGCAAATTATTTTACTATACAAATGCATTGGAAATGATTTTACTATACAAATGCATTGCAAATTATTTTACTATACAAATGCATTGGAAATGATTTTACTATACAAAGGCATTGCAAATGATTTTACTATACAAATGCATTGCAAATGATTTTACTATACAAATTCATTGGAAATGATTTTACTATACAAATGCATTACAAATGATTGTTACTATACAAATTCATTGGAAATGATTGTTACAATACAAATGTATTGCAAATGATTTTACTATACAAATGCATTGGAAATGATTGTTACAATACAAATGCATTGCAAATGATTTTACTATACAAATGCATTACAAATGATTGTTACTATACAAATGCATTGCAAATGATTTTACTATACAAATGCATTGCAAATGATTTTACAATACAAATGCATTGCAAATGATTTTACTATACAAATGCATTACAAATGATTGTTACTATACAAATGCATTGCAAATAATTTTACTATACAAATGCATTGCAAATGATTTTACAATACAAATGCATTGCAAATGATTTTACTATACAAATGCATAACAAACGATTTTACTATACAAATGCATTGCAAATGATTTTACAATACAAATGCATTGCAAATGATTTTACTAAACAAATGCATTGCAAATGATTTTACTATACAAATGCATTGCAAATAATTTTACTAGATAAATATATTGCAAATGGTTTTACTATAAAAATACATTGCAAGTGATTTCACTATAGGATGTATCGCAAATAATTTTCACTATAGCAATGTGTGGCAAAGATATTCTTACTACAAAAATTCATTGCAAATGGCTTCTAATAAAAATGCATTAAAAAAAAAGAAAGAAAAACAAGAAATTGTTAAATTTTGACATATAAATCTAATACTATTCTTTCTCGATTTGCACATATGGCGTGGAAAGAGAGAGAGAGAGAGAGAGAGAGAGAGAGAGAGAGAGAGAGAGAGAGAGAGAGAGAGAGAGAGAGGGGTGAAAGGGAGAGAAAGACATTTTAAAAGAAAGATCAAAGTGACGAGAAAAACGAAGGCGACATGAATATAGAATGCCATAATGAGAAAGGCAGAAGAAAAAAATGAAACTGCAAAAGAGAGAGAGAGAGAGAGAGAGAGAGAGAGAGAGAGAGAGAGAGAGAGAGAAAGGGAGGGAGGGAGGGGGGGGAAGAATAGTGACCGTGAGAGGGAGGGATACATATATATATATAGAGAGAGAGAGACAGAGAGAGAGAGAGAGAGAGAGAGAGAAACACACACACAGAGAGAAAGAGAAAGAGAGAGAGAGAGAGAGAGAGAGAGAGAGAGAGAGAGAATTTTTAAAAAGAACAGAAAGTGATGTAGAGAAGGCAGGAAACATAAGTATAGAAAGGGAAAAGAAACGAACTGCAAGCAATAGAAAAGAGAAATGAGAGAGAGAGAGAGAGAGAGAGAGAGAGGAGAGAAGAGAGAGGGGGGGGAGAGAAAGAGAGGTGGAGGAGAGAGAAAATGAAAAGAGAGAGAGAGAGAAAGAGAGAGAGACAGAGACAGAGAAGAGAGAGAGAGGAGAAAAGAGCGAAAGAGAAATATATATATATATATATATATATATATATATATATATATATATATATATAGAGAGAGAGAGAGAGAGAGAGAGAGAGAGAGAGAGTAAAGAGAAAGAGAGAGAAGGGGTGTAAAAGAGAAAAGAAATATTGAACTATCGATTCACACGTAAATTAAACCGTTTTTCGATGACGTAAACAAATATCTCTATCTAAAATCAGTGCGACAATTTGGGACGCGTTTTCGTACAAAGACACAAAAGATGTTAACTGAATATTCTGGAGTCAGCCGAGAATCGCTTCTACTCAAAAAAATCTCTAACATTCCTGAATAAGACGAAGCGTCCAACTCTCCCTTTGCAGCCATTACTTCGATCCGAACAAGCCCGTAGGGTAAAGCCATACACTTCCAAAGACATCGGAGACATTTTGAAAATATAATTCCACCCATTAAGGCAAATCTTCGAATGTTACACAATTGATTGCTTTTAAAGGTTACCTATCAATTGTGTACGGTAGTGTAGTTAAATCAAACTAACTGTTTTATCGAAAAATACAGGGAATATGATTGACAAGATTTAATCTTGTATTTGAACCTCGATTGAGGCTTTAGATTTATAATTCTTGTGTTAAATCGAACTTAACAGACATAAATTCCACCATCGTATGTCACCCCGCCGAAAGAAAAAAATACCAAAAATCAGGGAATTAACCGAATTTAATGAAATTTTCAATGTTGATATTTTAATAAATAAAAGATATAATGCACCAGTTATTTTATTTAAAAAACTTTTACATTTTTTCAGGTCAGTTAATTTTGAACCACATATTTTTTAGGATCTGTGTTACGCCTCAAAGATACGTGATTCAAAGTTAACTGACCTGAAAAACAGTCGTTCGAAAAAGTAAGATAATAATAATGATAATGTTAATTTTTTTTTAATTTGATTGTTTTTTTTTTTGTTGTTTTGTTTTTAGAAACAACAACACATCATAAAATATTTATATATATACATTAAATAGTCAACCAATTAATACTTCTGTCTTAAAACATTTGTATCTATATATATTTACCAACCCCTCCGCACGAGCAGGATGTGACACAAGGTCAATTTTTTAAGCGGAGTTCAAGAGGTTTGAATTCAGAGTTTTCCTTCTCCTAGACCGGTTACCTAACCAAGGTTAAAGAGCCTACTATTTATCCATAGCTGGAGAGAGAGTAGGATTCATACCTTTCCCAAGGGGATTAGCGCTAAGTGAAATGCAATTACCACATCCAGGATTTGAACTCGGGGCGACGAGTCCATTTCCCATGACTCTAACCAGTACACCACGTGCTTCCCATTTTTATCTATAAGGAAATGTCACACATTTTCAATATCTCCTCGTCTACCAATCCCTTCTTGGCTTTCTACCTCACGTGTTCCAATCACGTCTTTGCTTTCGTTATCGCATGTACCAATCACGTCAGGAACATTCAATTTGAATGCTAATCTATGAACGGTTATGAACCTTTTCTACATATTTCCAAGCTCAACTCATTCAAGAACACCCATCACCTTTTTAACAACAAAAATTATTTTTTCCTTTACTTGTTTCATATTGTCCTGAAGAAGGTCTTCGAAACGTTCGAGCGTCAACATTACGACCGATAATAAACTTCCATCCAGTGTAAAATCCCGTGTTTGTCTACATTTCTTCACATAAGTGGTTACTATATACGAGGTATGTCAAAAAGGTTCCAGGAGTGGTGTCACAAAAAATTATTTCACATCCCAACTACAAACTACAAGTTATCCCATTTAAAGTAACCCCCCTGGTGCCTAATGCCCTTTACCATACTTCTCTGCCACGCTTGCATACACTCCTGGAAGGATTCTCCCGGGATTCTCCACAGCACTGTCGTCACCACCATTTTTATGTCGTGCACATCCTCAAAACGGGTTCACTTGATGACCCCCTTGAACTTGGGGTAGAGGAAAATTACATGAAGCCAAGTCGGGCGAGTAGGGGGGTTACTCCAACATAGTGATGTTCTTCTCGGTCAGGAACTCTCGGATACTGCAGTGTCGTCAGGTGCGTTGTCATAGTGAAGCCCCCACGCTTTGTCCTGCCATCTCTCGCCTTTTCTCGCGCACTGGAAAAAGCAAACGCTGAAGTATCTCTTTGTAGACATGCTGGTTGATCGTCTGGCCCTGTGGCAAGTACCAGAGACTTTGGGTTTGAAATGGATCTTTTGTGACACCAGTCCTGGAACTTTTCTGACATACCACGTAGACTACTACTTCTCTTAGCAGAAAGGGATTTCAATGCTGTCAGTTAGGTACATTCGTATTCTTGAAAGAACAATATAGGAGTATCCATCAATTTTTTCATTGTATCCTGAGAGCTGTCAATGTCAGCATGTATTTTCGTTCGATTGGCAAAAAAATTCATTCAGTATTTTTCTACTGTTTAATTTTAATTATCTTATATAGAAAAAATAAAGGTCCCCATTGAATTTTGACAAATGTCAATTTAATATGCATTTTATTGTGTTGAACAAAAAAGGTATTTTTGTTTTGGTTTTAGAGTTAGATGGCATTGGAAGTGTTTAGTTGTTTTTAGATCATTAAAAAATGCATTTCATTTTATTTTACAGCTGTCATAGAATATGTGTGAGTGGGTGTTCGCGCGTGTTTGTGTGCTTATGTGTCATGGGTGTGTGTATGTGTATGTGTATGTGTGTGTTTGAGTTGCGTATGTGTGTGTGTGTGTGTGTGTGTGTGTGTATGTGTGTGTGCGTATGTGTATTTTATCAGATTGAACCTAAAGTTCGTTCTAATATTTGTCTTTATATATATTTACCAATCCCTCCGCACGAGCAGGATGCGACACAAGGTCAATTTCTTAAGCGGAGTTTAACAGGTTTGAATTCAGAGTTTTCCTTCTCTTAGACCGGTTGCCAAACCAAGGTTAAAGAGCCCAGACTGCCCTACTATTTACCCATAGCTGGAGGAGGAGTAGGATTCATACCTTTCCCAAGGGTATTAGCGCTAAGTGAAATGCAATTACTTGTCTTAATATTTGTCTTTATATGGTAGAAAGGGCCGGTTTAGCTCAGTCGGTAGAGCGTTCGGCTAGGAATCACAAGGTTCTTGGTTCGATACCAGCCCTAGCCAACCCAGCGTATGAGTAGCACGGGGATCTGTGCGGTAAAGTAAGAAGCTGATGGTAGGTGTGGTGCTCCACCTCAGATGCTAAAATAATCTCCTTGGTCTAGCAATAGGGAAAAGGGTATAGACTCCCTCGCTGCTTGGCTGATACTGACATTAGGCCGGTCGGCCAGTCGACTTTACTTTTTACTTACTGAAAATTACCCGAGGAACAGTGTTTTAAGTCTAACAATTTGGAGGACGGGTGTCTTATTTTGGGGGGTAGTAGGCGCGGGGCTAGGATATTTGAACGAGATGAGTGGGGCTGGGCGAGGGATCGGGTATATTTTAATTAGGTGAATAATTCTTGGGGCTGATTTACAAAATTAGGTGGGAGTTAAAATATAACAAATTAGTTATGAAGATGTACATGAAAAAACGAAAAAATAAAAAAAATAAAAAACAAAAAACAAAAACAAAACAACCACAGATAAACTTAAAAAACGGAATCAAATATATATATATATATATATATATATATATATATATATATATATATATATATATATATATATATATAGGAATAAAAGGCTTTAAATACCATGGGTATCGTGGTTATGAACCATTTCCACTCGCGAGTATACCCACGAGCTTCTTCAGACCACTGATATCTTTTATTTAGACAGGCACATGGCCAAACTCATCTTATATTCATACATTTCCCGCCCCCTCATTCAGGGGTGATCATATTGCATTTTTTCTTTTCAAGTGTCTTTTTTATTGGTGGAATATTTGTGTTAATATATATATATATATATATATATATATATATATATATATATATATTAACAAAAATATTTAAAATTCTTGAAGCTCTGTATATAAAATTTAGACAACCCACTATCGACAGAATCAACTTTGAAACTATTGATAATATTTTAAAATGTTTATCATGTATAGATAAATCAATTTATATTCTAAAATGCTTAAAATAGATAGATAGAACAATTCATATTCTGAATACGTTTATCTAACTTAAAAGAAATATTTAAAAAAATAAACTACCACTGCTGCTTAGCGTCACCTTGGTTAGAAAAACAAAATAATCACTTTAACAGTTACATTAACATTACTTAACAATACGTAAATAGTTTTAATAATTAAAGTTAATAAATACTTAACAGTTACATCTTATTATAATGGAGATTGTGGGTTTTTTCTGTCTGCAACCGAAACTATATCACTATTCAAATCACAATTCCTTTTGTTATTTACATCACATTCTCCATGATTTTATTTTTAATTTAAACTTCAATTATTAATAAAATTATTTTACATCATTAAGACTGTTGACCATATCTACATACTAATAATACGCAATTATATTCATATATACAACAAAATAGTGGTTTACAGTGTGAATGGGAAGGCTAATTTGCATATTGATCTTAAAAATTTGATTTTAATAAATATATGCTTAGTATCATTGATTTCTAACTGTTTGGTTTTATCTTATTGAATATGAGCAAAAATCTTGGGATAAATCTTAAAAGAAACCCATTAACAAGAAGAAATAACTGTAAATTTATTCCTTACTTCCTATTTTAACTAAAGAGTTAAATTAGGAAAATTTACCAATGATAGACGGGAGTAATGGTAAATGATGGAAGAGTTAGTTTCGAAGTTGTTCTATTTTTCAATCATATCCCCTCTGTTCCAAATCTTTTTATCTGCATACTTATTCAGTTTCATTAGCCTTTCAAATTTAATAAGATATTTTATTATATTAAAACTTAAATACTTGCACCCGGAGGGTGCGTATATTTGCTAGTAATAAATAATGAAATTTAAAAATTACTTTAACAGTTACATAATTAATAATGAAAGTTAATAATTACTTTAACAGTTACATTAACATTACTTAACAATACGTAAATAGTTTTAATAATGAAAGTTAATAATCACTTTAACAGTTACATTAACATTACTTAACAATACGTAAATAGTTTTAATAATGAAAGTTGATAATTACTTTAACAGTTACATAATTAGTAATGAAAGTTAATAACAGTTACATAATTAATAATGAAAGTTAATAATTACTTTAACAGTTACATTAACATTACTTAACAATACGTAAATAGTTTTAATAATGAAAGTTAATAATTACTTTAACAGTTACATTAACATTACTTAACAATACGTAAATAGTTTTAATAATGAAAGTTAATAATCACTTTAACAGTTACATTAACATTACTTAACAATACGTAAATAGTTTTAATAATGAAAGTTGATAATTACTTTAACAGTTACATAATTAGTAATGAAAGTTAATAACAGTTACATAATTAATAATGAAAGTTAATAATTACTTTAACAGTTACATTAACATTACTTAACAATACGTAATTAGTTTTAATAATGAAAGATACACATACTCTACCTTGATAATGGTTCGGATACGAACGAAAAATATTAAGTCAGCCAAAACTGGTTGTTTCAAAGAAAGCATTAATGATCTTTAAGATTGTAAGATCAAAAGACTAATTTGGATGCTTGAAAAAAGAATAACATTTAAGAACTTTACATTCTTTCTTAACTATCTTACTTAATCTATAACAAAAAATATATAGAGATTTTAAATAATTTTATTACAAAATTAAAAAAACCTTTCCTAATTTCCGTTGCTGTTTATTTTCATATTGGTGACGAACTTTGAGTATGTCTTTCTTTTTCCTAATCTGTCAAAATAATGGATACATTTAAGAGATACATTTTTTGCTGACCGAGTTTTTTTTGTGGCGGAAGTGAAACTACAACATAACATCTTTTTTTTGCAACATCAAGGATTTCATTTGGAATTCATATCACAGGACTATAACATTTTTAAAAATAAAAAAAATAAAAAATAAAAATCTGTTTTCAAATGCCTTTAAAGTAATAAAGAATTCATCATTCGCATCTGATGAGTCGGGAGAGTTAGACTACTTGTCTAAGCTCCGTGAAATAGACTATAATGCTAAATCTGTAAGTCTTTTGTTATTTCTTTACTTATATATATATATATATATATATATATATATATATATATATATATATAATATTGAAGAAAATGTTATGTGTAGAATTACTTTATTTGTAGTCGTATTTTTAAAAAAATTAATCAACATAAAGTATTTTGTAATATTTTAACACTAGTTTAACTACTTTAGGGGATTTTGAAAAAAAAGCAGGTCTTTACTTTATCGTATCGTAATTCGAAATAATGCTAGATTCAACCTATTTTTCTTAGTTTTTTTGTTGTGTATGTTAACTGACATTTTGGATTCTTTAAAATTGAAAAGGTGGTTAGTCTCACACACACACACACACACATATATATATATATATATATATATATATATATATATATATATATATATATATATATATATACTGATTTTTAAATGTCTTTGAATATAAATCAAATGTTCATGATTGTTGCTGGGACTGGTGATATTTAATGTGTATATATATGTTGTATCCGAGATGCAAGATCTTGGTTGTAAGATACACGTGTGTCACGTAGTATCCCCGTTCTGCTCTGCCCTCCGTTGCTGCTGCTGCTGCTGCTAATATATTATCCCCCACCTCCTTTTCCGGTTCGATTCGTTAGGGGGAGATAACTCTCCGTAACAATATATTTATTTGGTCGTTAATTATTTCATTTTCGTAGTTTCATCCTGACATCCATACATACACACCATCTTTATATTTGTATAGATGTAGTTTTTACTTTTAGTTAATTAGAATAAATTTCATTAGCTTTCAGGTTGGCAAATTGGATTGGGCTTATTCATTCAGATTTCTCATTATATCGTATGAAAAGCGATCAGTTTTTTACTTATTGATTTAAATAAATCTAATTTATTTAATTTATCTTTTGATTAATTACGTAATTACGCCATACTTACTTTTCATATATTTTGTATATATATATATTCATTTGTGTATAGATATATATAAATATATATACACACACAAACACCACACACACCACACACACACACACACACACACACATATATATATATATATATATACATAGATATACACACAATATATATGTGTGTGTATAATACATAGATATGAAATTCTCTGCAGGAAACTTACCAAAATTCAAAGCAGAATCAAAGGGCCATTTGGTCATCCCTGCAGGAATTAGAAATAGATATAGCAAGGATAAGACAGAAATTTGGAAAGTCAAGTGTACCTACAGTAAAAAGTGAGGTGCTCAAAGCACAAAATACCATTTGGTTAAATATTATCAAATACTTGATCGTTGAATTCGTATTTTTTCTTTTTTTCTATAAAGACTTCAAGCGCTCTCAGGATTTTTTAAAATTATTAATCAACATAGGTTATTTTGTAATTTTTATTCCAAGTCTAACTACGGAAGCAGATAAGTTTTAAAAAAGCCGGGTCTTTGTTTTATCGTATCGTAATTCGAAATAATGCTAGATTCAACAATTTTCCTTAGTTTTTGTTGTGAATGTTAACTCAAATTTTTGATTCTTTAAAATTGAAAAGGTGATTAGTTCCATAAATATATATAAATTTATGTGTGTGTGTATATATATATTTATATATATATATATATATATATATATATATATATATATATATATATATATATATATATATAGATATGTGTGGTGTGTGTGTGTGTGGTGTGTGTGTGTGTGTAATATTGTAAAAATGGAAAAAAACTAAAGTTTCATTAACGAATGATGTTTAATAAACCTACGCTGCAGTGTTTCGGTCTGTTTAACAGACCTTCATCTGGGCTTTCATTGGTTTAAGGAAAAAATAAATTATTAATGAAAACAAAAGAGCAGACCCACACCAAAAGCAGAGGCTCGCAGACTTTTGTTTTCCTTAATAATTCATTTTCCCCTTAAACCAACGAAAGCCCTGATGGAGGTTTGTTAAAAACAGACCGAAACACTGCAGCATAGGCTTACTAAACACCTTTCGGTAATGCATCTTGTGTTTTTCAATTTTTACAATATCATATATTGTCGGATTTACTTACACTTTTTCTTCATATTATAATATATATATATATATATATATATATATATATATATATATATTCAATGGTAATATTATGGATTTACACTCATAACTTGAAGTTTCATGGTAATGCAATCATCAGATGAGTCCAATGGTTGAGATCTTAAAAACATTTCAACCATTTCAACCATTTCACGACTGTTTTTTAAGATCTCAACCATTGAACTCATCTGATGATTGGATTACCATAAAACTTCAAATTACGAGTGTAAATCCATAATATTACCATTGATTATAAATCTGCTCTGCTTTATTAGCATTGAGTACCTTCTCATGCCAATACTTTTCTCATTTTTTCATTCTCTATTCATTATATATATATATATACTTAGTTATTGCTTTTAGATGAGTCGAATAAATTGTAAAATACATTTTGTCGGTATCTTATTTTTGAAGTTTTATCCGGACATACTTCATACACATGAACTGTTCTTTTATATATATATATATATATATATATATATATATATATATATATATATATATATATATATATATAGTGTTGTTGCTTTTAGGTAATTGAAATAATTGCATTTGCTCTGTCATTGAATATGTGTTGTTTTTTTTTCAAATTAGATTGGGCCGATAGTTAGTTCAGAATTTGTCTTTATAACGTATTAAAATATTTAGTTTTAAGCTCATTGATTTGAAAGGATCTGATTTATTTAATTTATGTTTCTTTTAATCAATTATGTAATATATCATATGTTTTGGTTTAATTTTCAATCAAATACTTGATCGTTAAATCTGTTTTATATCTATAGAGTTTTCAAGTGTTTTTAGGAATTGTTTGTTATGAACGCTATCCATTTAAAAATGTCCTCGAATGATTCCATGACGTAACACATTTTAAAAAAAGGAACGGTGTTAATGATATCTAAATATATTTGCCATATTTTCGTTTCAGTTCTCTTTAAAATAACATTTTTGAAGAAGCATCATGACATCATTGGATGATATATTCCTGATGACGGTTAATATATCCAAAATAGATCAAAACTGAAACGTGCTAACGTAGGCTGAATTATTCATTCATAAATAGATACATTCGCTGAATATTTTTTTTTTTCATAAAGACACACCTAAACTCACACACACACACACACACACACACACACACATATATATATATATATATATATATATATATATATATATACATACATATATAGCCATGTTTTCAAAATACCTTGAAGATGGCCCACGATAGGGCAGAAAGTACTTGGTCTATGACATATGGCAAATACATCAGCCAATTTTCGCCAGATATTACAAAAATAATCCGTCAATACGAAAAAACAAAGGACAAAACTTGCAGACAGAAAATGGCTGCATTATTTAACAATATATATATATATATATATATATATATATATATATATATATATATATATTCATAAACAGACTGAATTTTGAACAGTTTGAAATTGCGTGAAACGTGAACAGGGAAATAGATATGAACAGTTTAAGATAAATCGAAATAGGACGGGCCGTTATTGAAAAATCTGAGATAAGCATATATATATATATATATATATATATATATATATATATATACACAGTCTGCAATATATAAATATATGCAAATACTCTTTCTTACTTTTTACTGTTCTTGCTATGTCCATGCATGAAGATAGATATATTTTTTTTAAAATATCAGATTACCAATTCCTATAATAAGGGTTTGCCCAAAGCCAGTAGAAAGTTATGGAACTTTCGCTCACGACAAAAAGTGCCGACGGCCACGTTCTTTACCGAAAATCTCTTTCTTTTAATTCGATGCTTTTAAACTCTCAGAAAGTCTCAGGAATTTCAAGATTACTTCCAGATAACAATCACAACACTTTGTGAATTTTATATCGAAAATCGTTATTTGTCTGGAACTCAATTTTAACATTCTTCCAATGAAAAGGAAAATCTAATTGGTTTTTGAAATAGAAGTTTTCAATTTCTTTATTATTTGGATTATTCGGACTATTGTCTTTATCTTGACTGTTATCTACACAACGTTTCGGTCGATATTCCCTCCAGCCTTCTTCAGGTATTTGTTGTCAACCTTGTTGAGTTATTTTATGCCAAAACCGTTTTGTTTTTTTCATTCTTGATAGGTAGTTGGTTGGTGGTTGGTTGGTTGTTTGGATTCTACGGCGGTCAACCCTTGTTGGATTATTTTATGCCAAAACCGTTTTGTTATATTCATTCTTGATAATTAGTTGGTTGTTTGGTTGGTTGGTTGGTGGATTCTACGGCAGGTCAACCCTTGTTGGTTATTTTATGCCAAAACCGTTTTGTTTTATTCATTCTTGAATTAGTTGGTTGGTTGGTTGGTTGGTTGGTTGGTTGGTTGATTCTACGGCAGGTCAACCCTTGTTGGGTTATTTTATGCCAAAACCGTTTTGTTTTATTCATTCTTGATGGGTAGTTGGTTGATTGGTTGAATTTTACGGCGTCTCAACCCTTGTTGGGTTATTTTATATCGAAGACGTTTTGTTTTATTTATACTTGTGTGTTCATTTTTAAACGCTTTTTCAAAAACATTTTTTCAAAACTCATTTTTCAAAAAATCTATTTAACCCATAGACAGGGTCCTAACAGGTACTACCATTCTGGGTGTAACTTGGAGTAATGACAATGAAAGGATACTCCACATTTCCCAGTTCAACAGAACTCGAGCATCGCCATCAGATGCAGTTTAGTGTCAAACCCAGGACCCCGTTTGGTGGTAGAATAATCATACTAGTTTCAGTTACCGTCGAATTGGTAAGACACGGCAGCAAGAAGTCGTAACTCAATACGAATCTGTCTTGCTGCAAGGTCTACTGCAAAATGCCAGGTTATTTATGAAGCTTCATAACATCATAGAAACCAAGTAGCCAATCAGGATTCAAGGAATGGAATCACCCAAATGCATGAGTGGACTATTCTGGATTCCCATAAGTACCAGTTGTCTTAGCACTGGTTGAGTTGTGCTTAGCTTGTTGCTCAAACCAACAGTACGCTAACTTAGTTCAACAAATGTGTGCGTGGGTAGGGCGTACCCCTCTGAGGAGGATACAGTTAGCTTATTCTAAACCCCGCCGACTCGGCAAACAATTCTAAAAAATTATTTACTATGCTTAGCTTAGATGTGGCACAAGCCCAGAAGTATGGGGCGCCCAATGAGAATCGAACACACTAACAATGTTCTGCTAATTTAGCTTGCTAAACATTACACTACATGACGTGCCAATAGTTATTTACTAAGCTTAGCTCAGATGTGGCACAAGGCTAGAAGTATGGGGCGCCCAGTGAGAATCGAACTCACCATCAATGGTATCTTAATTTAGCTCGCTAACCAGAACATCACGTGATGTGCTCAGGAGTGTCTGGGTATAGTTATTTACTAAGCTTGGCTTAGATGTGTCACAAGGCCAGAAGTATGGGGTGCCCAATAAGAATTGAAATCACTATCAAAGATCTCTTAATCTAGCTCGCTAACCATTACACCAGGCCAGGTGTCCAAATAATTCTGATACAACCGTTATCTGAATAGACTGCATAGGACGGAAGTTGTTTATGCACATGCGCAGTGTGTAAAACTGTTTACATGTAACGGAATGAAAAAAATGTTTTAAAACTGAATTGGATATGTATTAAATAATTTGATTAAGTTTCCTATAAATGACGTAATCAACTTCCGCAAAAAAAATCATCCTTCCTGTGGATTCGGGTTCATTGGGTTTGAAAAACAACTTAGCAACCGCATTTGTAGTAGTAGTAGTAGGGAGGAGTAGTCGGAGTAGTAGCAGTAATAGTCGTAGTGATAGTGGTAGTAGTCGAAGTAGTAAGGTCTAAGTAAATAAATTTATCACAGAGAATAGGAAAACTATGAGAGTCTTTTTATTATATACTGACTTTTCACGTTACCCAATCAGCATATAACGTTATATACCTTTCTTACTTCTTACTCTGTCGTCTGTTCTTCTGGCCGGCTTTGCTATTCTGATCGTCTATCTTCTAACATCTTGGTCTGGTCTTGTCGTGGTGTTTCTTGGGGACTTCGGGTTTGGTTTCTGTTGGGGATCACTCCTTATCAGAAGCCCTGTGTTATTGTTAGGTTTTAGGTAATAAACACAAGACTTCGATTTACGTTGATGTTACTTTATTCTAAATCCCCAACCAGACATTCTGCGCAGATGAGACTTACATGTTGCTAGCTTGGCTTCTAAGTTCTAACTGACTAATTGAGTTGCTTACTCCTTAAACCGGAAGAGGTCCTTCTATCGCCTTCTGGTTCTCACGATCCATCCCCGGAAAGCAAGGTCAGAGTGAGGTCAAACGCTCTCACTCACTCTTAAGGCCATCAGCTGTACTAATCGCCATAATGATTTCTACAATACCTTATAAAAGCATCAGGGATCCAATAATTATGTAACATTTTGCTTTGTCCGTCATTCAAATTTTTTTAAATAGACTGACCGACTAAGCAAATGGCTCTCATTTTTCTCATTCTCTGTGATAAATTTATTTTTCCCCAAATTAACAAAAGCCCTGATGAAGATCTATTGAAACAGATCGAAACACTGCAGCGTAGGCCGAAAATCTCTTCT
>CM042173.1:170000-179898 GCA_023376005.1 Doryteuthis pealeii | reverse complement strand
AAAAAAAAAAAAGAGAGAAGAGATGAGGAATTGGAAGACTGAGAGTGACAGATCGCTAGAGGTAGACAGAGGATCTGTGTGACAAAGGACTCATCTGGACAAACGGGAATTTGAACAAGGAGAAAGGACTTCCGGTCAACCGAACAAAGAGATATGTGGGTGGACTATACAGTACTTAAAGACCGCAGGGAGGAAGGAGTCTGACCGTCGACACGGTCGAATGCTGCTGCGGGCAGTGAGGCTCGCCCACCACCTTCCACCACACCAGCAGTAGTAGGCCCATTATCAATGCCCGCCACACACTTCCACCACGTACAGCCGAGATGAGAGAAATAAAGTCAGATCTCCTACTACATAGAGCATGCCTTGTGAGTTCATTTTAAGCGACCACTAGATACATCGTCTAGGGGTCAGAAACGATCTCCGCTGTATACCAGCAACGTATTCGAGTCAGAGTAGAGTGAGTTTGAACATGCCAGTATATGACATGTACGATTTTGTTGAGCCCTATGCAACATGTTTACGTGAATGCGTTTTTTTGTTTGTACGTGTGCGTATGTTGTACATACTTTGCACTGGGGTACGGTCTCAATGTATGTATGGGAACGATGCTCCGGCCAAGTACTACAGTCGTTTTGTTGGATGATACAATACTATAGGGCCCTGACGGAAAGCTCTTTTTGTCCCTGTTCCAACTCGGCTGAAATACGATACCCAAAAGCTATCAACGGGGTCAAACAAAACAAACAGGAATGCCTTCTGATAATTATACACAAGATATATACATTTATTGTTTTTTATATAAAAAAAGTAAAGTCGTCGGGGTGGCCTAAAATCGGTATCAGCCAGTCAGCGAGGGAGTCTATCCCCTTTTCAATAGCGCTAGACCAAGGAGATTGTTTTTTTAGCATCTGAGGTGGAGCGCCACACCTACCATCAGCTCCTTACTTTACCGCATAGATCCCTGTGCTACTCATACGCTGAGTTGGCGAGGACTGGTATCGAACTAGGAACCTTGTGGTTTCTAGCCGAACGCTCTACCGACTGAGCTACAATGATTTATATTCTTGTATAATGTCAGAAGAGCGAGGTGATTTTCTTTGTTAGTTGACTGGCGATCTACAGCTAATGGATAACTTATTAACTTGGTTTGTTACCGAGTGGCAGGACGTCAGAGAACAGTATGGACGGCGACAAGGGATCAGACGTGTAGCGACGTTTGCGCTTGCGGTATCGGTTGCAGCATGTCAGACTCTGGCGGGCGTCCTCCGCTTCTCTTCTCGGGCCCTTTCGGTCTCTTCTTCTCTTATTTATGGGATCAAGACCTCCCCACCCCTAACATATTTCTCTGATTGGCCAGCCACTCAATAACATTGCCTACGTGTCTAAATGGCCTTGTGTCAGCCTAGCTTGTATCTTTCCATTTGGGTTTTTTCCAACTCCAACGAGTCAAGGCCAACCATTGTTTTGTTTATCTAAGTTTTTGAAATTGTTGACCAACTTTTCAAAAACTGGAATCTTATTTGTTAAATTATCATTTTATTTTGTGAAAATTTAAAATTCCGATGATATATATCAAACTCCATCATTTAAGGAATTTATGCCTACGTGAGGATTCTTTGTTTAGATAAATTCACATCCTCAATATAAACATTATTATTATCTTATTATAATGGAGATTGTGTGTTTTTCTATCTGTAACCGAAACTATATTACTACTCAAGTCACAATTCCCTTAGTTATTGATATCACATTCTCAATGATTTTATTTTTATTTTAACCTCAATTATTAATAAAATTGTTTTACATTATTAATACTGTTAACCATATCTACATTGTATTTACCGCGTACCCCACATGTACGGGTCAGGCACAAAGTCCCTATTAACGTGGGACCACCCACAAGCCGAAGCTCATGGAATGGCAGGTGCAAAAATTGCGTCGATCCCGTCGGGGGCGCCTCGGGCACTGGGCAATAAACCCAGCCCTGCCCCTTTAAATCGAGGGGGCAGGTGTTGCCTGGGGGATGGCCCCCTGGGATCGACGCCGTTAATTATATCAATGGTCCAGAGGCCGAAGCCACTGTTGACCATATCAACATACTAACAACATGCAATTATATTTATATATACAACAAAATAGTGGTTTACAGTGTGAACTGGAAGGCTAATTTGCATATTGATATTAAAAAAATGATTTTAATAAATATGTGCTTAGTATTATTGATTTCTAATTGTTTGGGTTTATTTTAATGAATATAAGCAAAAATCTCTTCAATTAATCTTAAATAAAATCCATTAACAAGAAAAAATAACTGTCATTTTATTCTTTACTTCCTCTTTTAACTAAATACTTAGATTAGAAAAAAATAACAATGAAAGACGAGAGTGATGGAAGAGTAAATTTCAGTTGTTCTATTTTTCGATTATACCCCATCTTTTTATCTGCATTCTTATTTAGTTTCATTAGCCTTTCTAATTTAATACAATATTTTATTACATTAAAACTTAAATACTTGCACCCGGAGGGTGCATATATTTGCTAGTTATTATAATTATTATTGTTTCTCCCATTTCTACAGTAATTTTAAACAAACTAATAATTAGGGTAGTTTTAATTAATTAGTAAATAATTAACAGATCTCCAATCAACCAATAACACTTTAATAGTGTTTACAATGCGCGTGTGCATCAAACGTTGTAATAATTAAATTATCATGCTGTGGTATACCCACGGGTCCTGCTAGTAATATTTTATTACATTGAAACTTAAATATTTGTGCCTTGGGAGCGAATACTTTTGCTAGTCTGCTGGATATTTCTTTTGCGTTTGCTTTGTCTCTGCTTATTCATTGGATACTGGAAGCAATAGAAACCCAGACATTGTCTTCGATTAAAAGAAGCCTCTATATGTGTACACTATTTTATTGACTTAGGATACCGATACGCACGACAAAACATTTTCTTTTCTTTCTTTACTTTTTCTTTTTCTTTTTCTTTTTTTTTTCTTCTATTGAGCCAGCGTCTTTGTAAAGATATCGCTCTTCAGTCCAGTAAGTCAATTTTATTCTTGAATCGCGATTTTGTCCCCATCATGTCCGCCCGTCCCAATGCGCTGACATCTCATCTTTTACAAAATTCTCCATCGACTTGCTGTGGCTAATCCAATAATAGAACCAGGTCTTCTTATTGCGTAGCACTCTGTCTTGGTGTAATGGTTTGCAAGCTAGTCTTGCCGATGCTTTATTATGTTAAGATTATTGTCGCTGTTAATATCAGTTGATACCACGTGGTATCAATTAGTATCAACTGATATTAATCGAAAACTAGATTAATTCAGCGGATGTAACCCTGACGATTCAGATAATGAAACTCAAGTAGGTTACTTTATATCCATTTCTTAAATAAATGTTGCTATACATTGTATTGAGCACTTTGTATTTGTTTTTTCACGGTCTTAACCCCTGGATTCTGTGCGCTTCCAACGATCGTACCCGTACCCACCGGTAAGCCACCACTCATACATAAATATATATATATATATATATATATATATATATATATATATATATATATATATTATATCTTTCTTTACTTTTTTTCTTTTTTCTTCTTCTATTGAGCCAATCTCTTTGTTAAGATATCGCTCTTCAGTCCAGTAAGTCAATTTTAGTCTTGAATCGCGATTTTGTCCCCATCATGTCCGCCCGTCCCAATGAACTGACATCTCATCTTTTACAAAATTCTCCATCGACTTGCTGTGGTTAATCCAATAATAGAAACAGGTCTTCTTATTGCGTAGCACTCAGTCCTGGCGTAATGGTTTGCAAGCTAGTCTTGCCGATGCTTTATTATGTTAAGATTATTGTCGCTGTTGTAGGGGTCTAATTCAGTAGTGTTGTAGAGTACATTGTAATATTCATAATAAATGTAATGTTATTGTATTTTTCCGAGTTACATCACCCAGCCGCTGTTCCATCCCTGGTTCGCTTTATTTTTTCCAGTATTTCGGGTGACGTTTACCCTTTATCAAGGTAGTATATGATAACTGGAACTGTGTAAAAAAGGGAAATGAAACAAAAGCGAGAAAAAATAATTATAATTATAAAACAATATGTGTGTGTGTGTGTCTGTGTGTGTTTTTGTCTATGTGTGCCTGTGTATGTGTCTTTGGTGAAGAACATATATATATATTTGTATGTGTGATTATGTGTGTCTGTGTATGTGTTTGTGGGGATGGACATTATATATATATATATATATATGAAGGAAGGGTGGATGGGTTTAGGATCCGACGATATGCTGTAGATAGAAGGAAAGTGGTCAAGAAATGAACAACTCAAAACAAGTCACAGGGTGAAACGGTTTCGTCTGTGTTCACAGACGTCATCAGTGATTTCTTGACCACTTTCCTTCTATCTACAGCATATATATATATATATATATATTATATATATATATATATATATATTAATGGATGTGGAGGCTGGAAGGAGGAGAATTGATGGGAAAGGTGCTATGGGCATTTTAAAATCTGTGTACTGCATTGGAAATTAATTTTGTTTAAGGATGGTTTGTATTGTTTTATGTTTACATAAAACAATACAAACCATCCTTAAACAAAATTAATTTCCAATGCAGTACACAGATTTTAAAATGCATATAACACCCCCCATATATATATATATATATATATATATATATATATATATATATTTGACCCGAGTTCAAATACTAGACATGGCTGTTTGCATTTCACATAGAGCTAATACCCTTGGGAAATGTATGAATCCATATATTCTCCCTCCAACTATGGTTTAAATAGTAGGGCAGACTGGGCTCTTTAACCTTGGGTAGGTAACCTGTCTAGGAGAGGGAAAACTCTGAATTCAAAATTCCTGAGGTCAGTCGTTGATTGGATTTGTCACATTCCTTGTGCACCAACTCTTTCCTATCGACTGTGCCAAAAAGTGCGGATGGTCCAACACAAGCCTTCACCACTATAAACAAATCACTGTATTGGTTGTCCACCGAATGAACACTCATGCGTCGAAAATTGACGAGAGAGTCCATTATAATATATATATATATATATATATATATATATAAGAAATGGATATAAAGTAACCTACTTGAGTTTCATCATCTGAATCGTCAGGGTTACATCCGCTGAATTAATGGAGTTTTCAATTAATATCAGTTGATACCATGTGGTATCAACTGGTATCAACTGATATTAATCGAAAACTTGATTAATTCAGCGGATGTAACCCTGACGATTCAGATGATGAAACTCAAGTAGCTTACTTTATATCCATTTCTTAAATAAATTTTGCTCTACATTGTATTGAGCACTTTGTATTTGTTTTTTCACGGTCTTAACCCCTGGATTCTGTGCGCTTCCAACGATCGTACCCGTACCCACCGGTAAGCCACCACTCATATATATATATATATATATATATATATATATATATATATATCCATTGACTAGTATGCCGTTAACTATAGATGGTGTTAACACGGCTGCGTAATAATCAGATTTTCGAGATGGCAATGCATCGTCATTGATGGAAATCCACGATGCAAAAGCCATTAATTATAGTTCCCCGCCTCCATTGAACAGATAGTCATCTTCTAATGGCGCCAGTCAATCAACATTGTTGAAATCTGGAGGGAAGGAGTTTCGTTGTTTTTGTTTTATTTGGGTTTGATAAAATTCCCATAAATCTTTCAGGAAAATTAAAATTAAATATTTGTAATTTTTTTTTCTGGAAAATAAAATTGAAGATGACATCCGCCCCCAATTTTTTTAATTAAATCTTTTATCATTCGAAAAAAATATTTATTTTTTGCTAATTTTCTGTCTGTTTGGCTGTCTCTCTCTACATGGGAATTGATTGGTAACAGGAACCTAGCCAGGTCTAACATGCTTGGCAAGATCAATAGGACTTCCAGGGCCAGATATGAAGCCTGTGTAATACTGTGCTGGTCACGGTGTGTGTGAAGGGGTACGTTTTTATGTGTGTGTTTGTGTATTTAAGTGTGTGTGTGTAAGTATGTGTGTGCGCGCCTATGTGTGTGTGTCTGTTCATTTCCTTTTTCTATTTTAATTTTTTTATTTAATTATTATTCCAGATTTGGCTCGCCTGCTAAGCATGTCTTTTTATTAAAAAAACCCCGAAAAACCCGGCTCAGATGGTCCTGTTAGACCTTCTGATCCGTTTTTTTTTTTTTTTTTATTTTTTTATTAATATGTGTCTGAGATTAACATTCCAGATATCGTTTGATTGTTTATGGGTACGAGTGTATAAATTTACTGTGTATCAAAATCACCTGTTGTCCTGTTGTGTGTGTGTGCGGTGCATTTGTTATTAAGTCCCAACACCGTGTGTGTGTATGTGTGAGTGTGTGTGTGTTATTTACAAAACCCTTTTATATATATATATATATATATATATATATATATTCCATCAATGATGATGCATTTCCAACTCTAAAATCTGATCATTACGCAGCCGTGTTAACACTATCTATAGTTAACGGCACACTAGTCGATATATATATATATATATTATATATATATATATATATATATATATATAGAGAGAGAGAGAGAGAGAGAGAGATGAAGAGATGTCTTTACAGGTGGGAACACATTATCAGAATGAAGATAATAATTGGGATAGGAAACGACAAACACGGGATTTCGATGAGAAGAATTTAATACCCGATGAGAAACAAAACAAACAAAATTAGCATAGAAATATATGGAGCGAAGTTACCATTTGTTTTTGTTTGTGTGAGGTGTGAGCGATATTTCTGTGTAAAGTCAATGAAGAAAAAATACTTATCTTTGGGTCATAACCTTCATTCAATCAATATCCAATTCGATTGTGGATGTGGCAGCGGGTTCGATTACCATTTTTATCTCTGCTTTTTTAAAAATTATATTGTGTATTTTTCTAAGCCGGACACCAGCTTCACCAGTAAGTCGGGACGCTAATTTTCTTTATTTTTATATTTTTCAAAAAAGTGCGTTTTTAATCTATATATACATATATAGGGAGAATTTAAGCAATCTTCGAATTAAGGAGGCATTGTTCATAGCTAGATTGCACCCAGGGATCAATAGCACACATACGCGGGCGCACGCAAACACACACTCCCACACGCAATTCACTATATATATAACCTACAACGAAAAGGGAGATGTATAACACCTCCACATCCATAAACCGGCACACACACACACAAATACACACACACACACACGAGCACAACATACACATATATAACGAACGAGTCACAAGACAACACACACACACACACGCGCGCGCGCGCGCGCCTGCATACACGAGGTGATCGTGATGTAATAGTTAGAGTCGTAAGAAATGGACACGATGACACGAGTTCAAATCCTGGACAAGACTGTTTGCATTTCACATAGCACTAATACCCTTGGGAAAGGTATGCATCCAAATATTCTGTCTCAAGGTATGGGTAAGTGGTAGAATAGACTGGACACTTAAACCTTGGTACGGCAACCAGTCTTGGAGTAGGAAAACACTGAATTAAAACCTGTTAAACTCCGCTAAATAAATTGACCTTGTGTCACATCCTGCTTGTCCAGTGGGGGGGGGTAGGTAAATACACACACGCATACACGAGCTTACACAATTTATAATAAACAAACTACACACTTCCTGAGATCAAGACGCACACAAAACACAACAGACACAAGCAAACACACACACATACACACACACACACAAACACTTGCACAGGCATAAGCATAGCAAACACACACGCATAATTCACATACACATATACAAACACGAACAGAATACATACGCACGCATGAGCAAAACAGACAACAAACCAACACAACACACACACACACACTTACACATACCATACACACACTTACACACGCACATGGGCTGGGCAGACACACACATAACCCCCACACATACCACATTCACGCGCGCAAACATAAAAGCACACAGGCATAACAAATATATACACAGCTCTCCGGAACACCCACAGGCAACAAGAAATCACAGATTATGATAACAGCGACAATTATAACACAGCTGAGTCTGAGAATCATACGCCCACACAAATAAACAAACTACAAAACAGCTGAGACCTACCTCACCCAAAAATGAACCAAATCACTAACAAGTAAACAATATGAAAAAACACAAAACATAGATGGTAAAGACAAAACACATACAGACACACACAAGGAAACAATTGGAATGATACTAAGATATTATTTAAAAAAACCCAAAAAACACAACATACACACATAGATACAGACACTCGCACGAACACATGAAATATTCGGAAGAATAGA
Source organism: Doryteuthis pealeii (assembly GCA_023376005.1). Lineage (NCBI taxonomy): Eukaryota > Metazoa > Mollusca > Cephalopoda > Myopsida > Loliginidae > Doryteuthis > Doryteuthis pealeii. Next base: position 171,537 of record CM042173.1, on the reverse strand, counting down.
CGTTTCCAAGCAGAATGAGTAGATTCTTGTGACAAGTTAAGAGCGACCTTCTAGAGCTCCGTGCTTTAAGAAACCTGACGGTGGGATTTTTTATCCCAAAATATTAAAAGAAGAAACCAAAGGTAAATGAACAACATCATAGTCACCTCGTTTTTTCTTTACTTACATTGTGATAGCCTTCAAATCGATCGATTGATAGATAAATTGATATATATATATATATATATATATATATATATATATATATATATATATATATATATATATAATATAATATAATATATATAATAAAATAAATATATAAAGGTTTTACATATTTATTTATTTGGCGACAAAGAAACATTCACGACCATATTGGTTTCATGCGAGGCAATCGTCGTATGTGACACTCACATGCATTCAAATTACCACCACATACATACGCACATCACTTTATCCAATCATAAACATCCTATGACTATTGAATTTTCTGAAATTTTTTGAAATTTTTTCGATTTTCCTTGCATTTGTAACATCTTCACCTGACGATTGCCTCGCATGAAACCAATATGTTCGTGAATTTTCCATTTTCACCTAATAAATAAATATGTAAAATCTTTATATATCTATGTTATTATATTATATAACAGCTCTATTTTATATTGAGCCCTCTCCCAATAATACTGACTTTGGTACACCTGTGACCATCCCACACTATAGTATATATATATATATATATATATATATATATATATATATATATATATATATATATATACTATAGTGTGGGATGGTCACAGTTACAGCTTTTGCTGGAATGGTCAACCAAAGGCAGTATTATTGGTAGAGTGCTCAATATAAAATAGAGCTGTTATATATATTATATATATATATATATATATATATATATATATATATATGAATACATTTGTTTAGATATACTGGTTAGATAGAGTGTTTTAGATTGATTGATAGTTAGATACATAGATATATGTAAGTTGAAAATGGAAGCGAATCCATTAATCTATCACCAACACAATACACATACTCATAAATTAAATAACAAATTTAATTCAAGTTTTTACCCCCCCCCCAACATTAAAGATTAGAATTCCACCTAACTTTATTTACAAAAATATTTTCTAACCGTCTTCTTTCTTTTCGAAGTCCATCACAAACGACGATGACGTCAACATCACTGTTCTCTGTCGCTATGGAGCGTTTCTCAATTAATCTCAAAAAAATTTTTTTCGAACACTTCAAAATTCTCTCGTATTTTGACCTCTTTAATTTCAAACAAAAAACATGTTACTATAGATTGATAGATGGATATGAGCAGACTGGGATAAATAGATGGATAGATGGATAGATAGATCGGAACAGAATAGGATAGAGCGATAGATAGATATATGTAAGCAGAGTGAGATAGATAGATAGATAGATAGATAAATAGATAGATACGAACAGACTGAGATAGATAGATTGATACATTTTTAAAGATTTTTTAAAAAAGGAGATAGACAGATAAGAATAGATAAATAAGAATAGGCTGAGATAG
>CM042173.1:142500-165000 GCA_023376005.1 Doryteuthis pealeii | reverse complement strand
GATAGATAGATATGAAGAGAATGGGATAGATAGATAGATAGATAGATAGATAGATAGATATGAAGAAATGAGATAGATAGTTAGATAGATATGAAGATAATGAGATACATAGATAGATAGATATGAAGAGATAGATAGATAGATAGATAGAGAGAAATGAGATAGATAGATAGATAGATAGATATGAAGATAATGAGATAGATAGATAGATAGATAGATAGAAGATATGAGATAGATAGATAGATAGATAGAGAGATAGTTAGTTATAGATAAGATAGATAAGAAGAACCTTAGATAGATAAATAGATAGATAGATAGATAGAAACAGAATAAGATAGATAAATAGATAAATAGAATAAAATAGATAGATAGATAGATAGATATGAAGATAATGAGATAGATAGAGTGATAGATAGATATGAGCATATATATATATATATATATATATATATATATATATGAGAGAGAGAGAGAGAGAGAGATAGATAGATAGATAGATAGATAGATAGGAGCATAATAGGATAGATCGATCGATAGATAGATGTGGACAGGCTGAGACAGACAGATATATAGATAGAAAGATAGATAGATACATATGAACACACTGAGATAGATTGATAGATAGATATGGGCAGACTGGGATAAATAGATAGATGGATATATGGATAGATAGATCGGAACAGAATAGGATAGAGCGATAGATAGATATATGTGAGCAGACTGAGTCAGACAGATAGATAGATAAATAGATAGATAGATACGAACAGACTGAGATAGATCGATCGATAGATAGATGTGAGCAGGCTGAGACAGACAGACAGACATAGATAGATAGATAGATAGATAGATAGATAGATATGAACACACTTAGATTGATTGATAGATAGATATGAGCAGACTGGGATAAATAGATAGATGGATAGATGGATAGATAGATCGGAACAGAATAGGATAGAGCGATAGATAGATATATGTGAGCAGACTGAGACAGACAGATAGATAGATAAATAGATAGATAGATACGAACAGACTGAGATAGATGGATTGATACATTTTTGAAGATCTTTTAAAAAGGGAGATAGACAGATAAGAATAGATAAATAAGATTAGGCTGAAATAGATAGATAGATGGATAGATAGATAGATGATACACTACACAGGCATGAAGTAAATATATATATATATATATATATATATATATATATATATATATATATATATATATATGTATATGCAGAGATACCTATGGAGATATAGAAATATATATATAGATATATATTTTTTGACCGTCTGAGGATTGCAAGTAAGCATGAAACTTTAGTTACGGGATATTAAATCAATAATATCTAATATTTGATTTTATTCCTGCTCTGTTATTTTAGCATTGAGCACCTTCATATGCCAATACTTTTCTCGTTCATTCTCGATTCATTCAACAGGGTGTCCACAAAGTCTGGGTACATGTAGATTTCACTATTGTACTTATTTATGTAATTTTTCCGATATGTTAATTTAGCAGTAAAGAAAATCATTGAAAATGATGGAAATCATATTGAAAATATCTATTAACATTATAATTAAATAAAATGGTTTTGTTTTAAAAGTATGTGTTAATCCTCATGTACCCAGACTTTGTGGGTAAAAAAATATATATCTATATATATATTTCTATGTCTATATAGGTATCTCTGTATATATATATACTATTACTACTATTATATATATGTGTGGGGTATATATATATATATATATATATATACACAAGTCGACTTGATGAGACCAATGTAGTATACAGATTTAAGTGTCCCCTAGGAGATTGCAGTCTCCCAGAAAATGAAAATACATACATTGGATTCACCTCAACCACATTGTATGTGTTAATCCCTATGTACCCAGACTTTGTGGGTCAAAAAATATATCTATATATATATATATATTTCTATGTCTCTATATATATATATATATATATATATATATATATATATATATATATATATATATATATATATGAAGATATGATGGATGTAGTAGAATCCGACAGTATGAGGTAGGTAAAAGGATAGTGAACAAGAAATGATAACTCAAAACAAATCTAAGAGTTGAAATATTTCGTCCGATTTATACGGGCATCCTCAGTCAAATGATTTTCATTGAAAAATAAAATCTTTGGCTGATGATGTCCGTATAAATCAGACGAAATATTTCAACTCTTAGATTTGTTTTGAGTTATCATTTCTTGTTCACTATCCTTTTACCTACCTCATATATATTATATATATATATATATATATATATATATATATATATATGTATATATATGTGTGTGGTGTGTGTGTGTGTGTGTGTGTATGTATGTATGTGTGTGTGTGTATGTATATATATATATCACTATATATAAGTCTATTCTTACCTGTCTACCACCGCCTGTTATTTCTTATCGATCTATTACTTCATCTCTCTGTAGTTGTATCTATCTACCCATCTATCTATCTATCTCAGCCTATTCTTATTCATCTATTCTTATTTGTCTATCTCCTAGAGATATATAGGTAGATATATAGAAATATAGACAGACATGAATTAGATTGATTAAAAATGAATGTAAAAAAATATGTTTAAAAATTAGTTTAAAAAAAAAGTTTGAATACCTAAAAAGAATCTATCTCAGTATCTCTGTGTATATAAATATATATATATATATATATATATATATATATATATACATATATATATATGTATATATATATATATATATGTATATGTATATATATATATATATATATATATATATAAGTCTATTCTTACCTGTCAACCACTGCCTTATTTCTTATCGATCTATTACTTCATCTCTCTGTATTTCTATCTATCTATCTATCTCAGCCAATTCTTATCTGTCTATCTCCTAGAGAGATATAGGTAGATATATAGAAAGATAGACAGACATGAATTAGATTAATCAAAAATGAATTTAAAAAAATGTGTTTAAAAATTAGTTAAAAAAAAAAGGTTTGAATACCCAAAAAATAATGAATTTAACAAAAACAACGCTGGCATAAAATAACCCAAGTGTTGATGACATGCCGTAAAATCCAACCAACCAACCAACTAACCAGCCAACTAACCAACCAACCAACTAACCAGCCAACCAACCAAACAACTAGATTCATGCGCAAGTCATTTGCGTCAAACACGGATGTGACACTTGTCACGTTTGAAAAGGACTGTCCACACTACTAAATGCATATTCAAACATCTCTCTGTCCATTACGAGCGACTGCACACGATAGCCAACCTTATCAATCAATCGTCGTATGTAATTAAATTCTCATGATGAAAGGGAAAAATGCTTTTATTTAGTGTTTGGTCTCGCATTAATATTTCAGGTATTATGTGAAAGTGTCGGGGGAATTTGGCATGCTTCGTCATACGAGAATGTGTTAAACACAGAAACCCAGACAGAAACGAATTATGAAAGAAACATTAATTTTCTTCAAAATACGAGCTGCCTTGAAGAAGAATCAAGACTGAAGCTATATTTATCAAGACGGAAACCCGCCCTGATGTAGTAAGGGTAGTAGAATACACCGACTGCACCTCTGGAGCTCTGGGGTGTGTGGAGTACCACTTCTAAGTTGTTGGGCTTGTATCCGTTAGGGTCCTACCTGTGGGTAAAATCTTGTTTACAACTTATCATATCGTCGTGTAATAAAAGTCACTAGAAGAGGAATATTAACCTACTCTAAACAAATCATAAAATCTAAGAAGTTCGTTTAGTGTAGGTGTTATGAGATCGGCCTGTCAGCTTGGCAGTCCGGTTTCAAGTCACGCACAGGGCGGTCTTCCGATCTATAGCTCTGCTGATGAGGCCTAATAGGCCGAAATGTACATACAGAGATTGATTTTTCTCGATTTGTTTAGCCATAAATTTAATAGGTATTCCCGCCTAATTCATTATTAATTAATTAATTTTCAAAATTAGGTACGACTCCAATTAAGCACTTATTCTCCCAAAAATCTGCTGGAATTTTTTTTTATCTACGCTGGGAAAAAAAGGTGTCCTAGGCACTAAACTACATCTGATGGCCAGGCTTTTGTTCTGGAGCTCTGAGTATGTTGAGTACCACTTCAGGACCGTAGTGGTTGTATCTGTTTGTATCAGTGGTTGTGTATGCGTGTGTGTGTGTGTGTGTCAAATAAATGGTTTAAAACAGAATTTTTTGTCCTCTATAGTTCTATAATATAGAGAAAGGTTGCGCAAACTCTGACTACAGGTATTAAGTAACGGATAAAGACGAGTGCGTAATGTACCCGCCACATTGAAAATTGGTGCAACCCGCCTCTATATTATAGAACGATAGAGGACAAAAAATATCACGAAGATTTGCGATCCGCGAGAAACTCGAGTCGGCCTGTTTGAAACCATTCGCGTTTAATCGTATTATATATATATATATATATATATATATATATATATATAATATATATATGAGGAAAAGGGGGTTGGAATGAATCTGACAGAATGATGTAAAATATAAGGAATGAAAGAACAAAACTGTGTAGTATATTTCACTGGAATTATCCAGATCATACAAGTGTTTTATAGAAGGGGGAAGTAGGTAGATGTCCCCTATAACCAATCAAATCTTCCCCTCACCACAAAACTCTGTTGTGTGTGTATATATATGTATATATATGTATATATTCTATTGGATGTACACTCTTACGCTATAAAGACAAATTGAAGGACAATTTGAAACGCCTCAATATTAACCTGAGTGCTTGGGAAAATCTAGCATCAAATCAGAAAATAGATTGAAACACCGAGATCAGGACCTGATCTCGATGTTTCGGTCTATTTTCTTCAAAGCTCTTTAATCTAACGAAACATGTCTTACGCCATTCTTTCTGATTTGATGCTTTAAAACAAAAACATCTGACTCCCGCTTTAGGAAATTCCATCTGTCAGTGTAGCTTCATTGTTCGCAGCAAGGCTAGGCTGCTATCACACTCAAGGAAACACAAAATGTCTTTTTGATAGCATGCACAACATGGGAAACAAATGACTCACTGCTGACCCTCATCTATCGTTCACGATAGGAGAGTCCACTATCTATCTATCTATCTATCTATCTATCTATCTATCTATCTATATATATATATATATATATATATTATATATATATATATATAAAGATAAATCTAATGAGTCTAAAAGTTTCGCTTAATGATCTTCAGGGCTAAGATCTGACTCTCTTAGCCCTGAAGAGCATTAAGCGAAGCTTTTTGTAGGTTCGTCTGACTCATTAGATTTATCTTTATTATTTGCTCTACTTAGGTATTGAGCACTTTTTACTTATTAGCTTTAGTTTCCTGGCGGTTTTGTATGAATATATATATCTTATATATATATATGCATATAAATTGTTTTTTCTTTTGGCCAAAAGAAAAAACAATTTATATGCATATATAATATATATATAAGATATATATATTCATAGATACATTATTTTTTGTTGGTACGATTATCTTGGTCTTTTCTTTTTTCCAAAATTTTTTTCTCCCCGGTTGATGTCTGGTAGTATATTTTTACAATCAAACTATTTGCTGGGTTTTTTCTCGCAGCGAGGATTTACCAATAAGTTTGGTATATTATATATACTAGCAAATATATGCACCCTCCGGGTGCAAGTATTTAAGTTTAAATGTAATAAAATATTAGATTAAATCAGAAAGGCTAATGAAACTAATTAAGAATTCAAATAAAAATATTTGAAACAGAGGGGGATAATCGGAAAATAGAACAACTGAAACTTATCTTTCATCACTTCCGTTTTCAATGCTAAATTTTCCTAATTTAACTATTTAGTTAAAATAGGAAGAAAAGAATAAAAGTACAGTTATTTCTTCTTGTTAATGAATTTTTTTTAGGATTTATTGAAGAGATTTTACTCGTATTCATTAAGATAAACCAAACAATTAGAAATCAATAATACCAAGCACATTTTATTAAAATCAGTTTTTAATAGCAATATGCAAATTAGCTTTACGTTTACACTGAAAACTGGTATTTTGTTGTATATATAAATACATTGCATGTTATTAGTATTTAGGTAAAGCCAACAGTATTAATAATGTCAAACAGTTTTATTATTAATTGAGGTTTAAATAAAATAGAATCATGGAGAATGTGACGTAAATAACAAAGGGAATTGTGACTTGTGTAGTAATGTAGTTTCGGTTACAGACAGAAAAACGCACAATCTCCATTATAATAAGATATATATATATATAAATGGTCTGTTTTATTATCGATTGTTAGGTTTTGATGTATGCCACCATCAAAGAAATATATGATGTCCAAATGTTTTATATTGCCGACCTTACTATTTCATTATTGTGACCTTTTTAATGTCAGTCTATATGATGGTAAGGGATTTTCATTAACACTTCTCCCCTATTTTAAGTAATTTCTCTCTCTCTCTCGTTTGCACTTTGTCTGTCTGTCTGTCTCTACCCTTCCCCCCCTCTCTCTCTCTCCCACTCTTTCACTTTCAGATTTTGATTGCTCTCTCTCTCTCTCTCTCTCTCTCCTCACACACACACACACACACACACACACACACAAACACACACACTATCTCCTTTCTCTTTGTCCCCATATCTTTTTCTTTTCTTTTTACAAGTATCTTTATTTTTACTATCTATCTAGATTGCTCCTCTCTCTCTCTCTCTCTCTCCTCTCTCTCTCGTCTCTCTTCTCTCTCGTCTCTCTCTCTCTCTCTTCTCTCTCTCGTTTCTGAATCTGTCTGTTTCTCTATGTCTTCCTGTCTAATATTTTTTTCTCTCTTTTCTTTTGTAATAGATCTTTATTTGTACTATCTCCCTAGTTTTCTCTCTCTCTCTTTCTCTCTCCTCTTCTCTCTTCCTCACCACACACCACAACACACACACACACACACACACACACAACACACACACTTTCCCTTTCTCTTTGTCCCATACTTTTTCTTTCTTTTTTACAATGTATTTTATTTTTACTATCTATTGCTCTCTCTCTCATCTCTCCTCTCTCTCTCTCTCATCTCTCTCTCTCTCTCTCTCTCCGTTTCTGAATCTGTCTGTTTATCTGTCTTCCTGCTCCTATATCTATCCTCCTCCTCTCTCTCTTATTCTTCTCTTTTTTTCCCCCTTTTTTTCTTTTCTTTTTTTTGTAATGTATCTTTATTTGTACTATCTCTCTAGTTTCCTTTCTCTCATCATCCCTGTCTGTCTCTTTCTCTGTCTGTCTATCTATCTTTCTATTTCTTTTTTCTTTTTATCTATTTTTTTGCAATGTATCTTTCTTTGAACTATCTCTTAATCCCATTTTTTCCCCGAATTATCCCGGTTCGATCCACACCCGAGTGGCTTTGTCCTCTGAGTCATTGAGGGGGACTCCTCGTGAAATGAAAGTTGAAAAGGTGTTTTTTTTACGTGCTTATTACCTTCATGTGCGTTTTTTATCGGAAACCCGAGCGGGAAGCCCACAAAATGCTATCATCAAGATGTGAAACGAAGCATGTATCTTACTTCCCTTGTAACGTTGAATGGCGGGCGATAATGGTGACCGAGCAAACATGGCGAAAATTGGATGCAAACGCGGGAATAATAGATACGCGAAAATAAAGCAAAAAAAAAAAAAGCAAATGCTGTGAGAGATACATCAAAGAATGACATTTAACCGAAGAGTCTGGTGTCAATTGTTTTTGATTGGGATAACAGGAATAGAAAGTCGATTAGAAAATTGGTAAAAAAATTTAAAAAAAAAAAAAAAAGAAAAAGGAATAGAAAGATGAAAGGGAATGTTGAAAGAGAAAAGAGGACACTTAAAAAAGAAATGAATTGTGGTGAGTCAAAAACTGAGGAAAGAAAGAAAAGAAAGAAGGAAGAACAAGACAAGAAGAATAAGAGAAGAAGAAGAAAGAAAAAAAGAAGAAAAGCGAAGAAAGAAAGAAGAAAGAAAAGAAGAAAGAAGAAAAAGAAAGAAGAAAAGAGAATAAGAATAATAAAAAAAGAGAAGAAGAAGAAGAAAAAAGAAGAAGAAGAAGAAGAAGAAAAGAAAGAAGAAAAGAAAGAAGAAAGAAGAAGAAGAGAAAGAAGAGAAGAAAGAAAGAAAAATAATAATAATATAAATAATAATAAGAAGAATAGAAAAGAAGAAGAAGAAGAAGAAGAAGAAGAAAGAAGAAAAGTAAGGACAAAATAACAGAATGAAGTAATGAGAAAAGAAGAAAGAAAGAAAAGAAAGAAAGAAAGAAGAAAAAGAAGAACGAAAAAAAAGAAGAAAAATAGGCATTAGAAATAAATATACGAAGAAGGAAATATCGAAAGAAAAAAAAAAAGAATGAAAGAAAAATAAAGAAAGAAAGAAATACAGAAAGAATGAATAGCATTTAACCGAAGAGTCTGGTGTCAATTGTCTTTGATTGTGAATAACAGGAATAGAAAGAAAATTACAGAATTGGTAAAAGTTAAAAAAGAGGAATACAAAGATTGAAAAAAAGGAATGAAAAAAATGGAATGTAGAAAGAAAAAGAGGACACTTAAAAAATGAATGATATTGTGATAAAAGTAAAAATAGAGGATATTACGAATAAGGTAGAGATTACAAAGAAGGAAATAGAGAGAGAAGGAAAGAAAAAAGAAGAAGGGAAGAAGGAAAGAAAAAAAAAAAGTAGGAAGAAAAGAAAGAAAATCAAAATAAAACAAAAAGAAGAATGAAACATGATGAAAAAGGACTGTACTTATTTTACAAATAAGAAATAGATTACGAAGAAAGATAGAAAGAAATAAAAGAAAGAAGGAAAGAAAGAAAGAACGGAATGAAGGAAGGAAGAAGAAGGAGAAAAAGAAAGAAAATAAATCCAAAGAAAAAAAATAGAATAAGAGTAATGAGAAAGAAAGAAAGAAAGAAAGAAAGAAAGAGTAAAGAGTAAGAAAGAAAGGAAGAAAGAAAGAAAGAAAGAAAGAAAGAAAGAAAAAAGAATGAAGGAAAAATAACGAAAACTCAAAAAAGAGAAAAAGAAAATAGAGGAGATTAGAAAAAATTACGAAGAAGAAATATCGAAAGAAAGAAGAAATAAAGAAAAGAACTAAGAAAAAGAAAATACAAATAATATGATAGATAAGAAAAAATAGAAAGAATCGCATATTAGCGAAAGAGTCTGTACCAATTGTCTTTGATTGTGGATAACAGGAATAGAAAGATAATTACAGAATTGGTAAAAACAATTTTTTTAAAAGAGGAATAGAAAGATTGTAGTAGGAATGTTGAAAAGAAAAAGGAAATGAATTGTGATGTGTTAAAACAGAGGAAAGAAGAAAGAAGAAAAGAAAGAAAGAGAAGAAGAAAAAGAAGAAAGGAAGAAGAGAAAGAAGAAGAAGAAGAGAAGAAGAAGAAGAAGAAGAAGAAGAAAGAGGAAAAAGGAATGAAAGAAAGTTAAACAAAAGACAAAAAAAGCAGAATGAGAATTACGATAGAAAGACTTTAGTTACTTTACAAATAAGAAATAGATTACAAATAAATAAATAAATAATAAATGAATGAACCAAAAAGAAAAAGGAAAGAAAGAAAGAAAGAAAGAAAGAAAGAAAGAAGAAGAAGAAGAAGAAGAAAGAAGAAGAAGAAGAGAAGAAGAAGAAGAAGAAGGGAAAAGGAATGAATGAAAGAAAATAAAAAACAAAAGCCAAAAATGTATGAGTTACGAGGAAGAAAGACTTTAGTTACAAATAAGAAATAGATTATAAACAATGAAGAAAGAAAGGAAAAGAATGAAAGAACAAAAAGAAAGAAAGAAAAAGAAAGAAGAAAGAAAGCAAAGAAAAAAAAAAAACAAAGCATGATAAAAAAAGAAACCAAAGAACGAAAGTAAACACAGAAAAAAAGAAGCAGAATGTGAATAAAGAACAAGTAAACGAAAACTCAATGAAAAATAAAATAAGAAAATAAGACAGAATCCTGGTAGCTGAGAGAGTCCATAGCAGGCAACCCTCTATTTTGGCTCACTTAGACGGCGAGTGGAGAGGCATCTTCAGATCAATCAGCTGGTCACATCAAGCCCTGTCACCTATATGATTGTCCCGACACTATTGCCTTTATGGCAAACACCCAACCCTTTTATCATATGTGTGCTGGACGGCGCTGGCTGAGAATTTTGTGTCGTGGGTACGACGTTAAAGTTCCAATTCTGGAGCGCTGGAAAGTGGGAGTATACTTTCATCGGCATTACTCTCAGGTCCACCAGCCGGAGTAGTAGTACATGTTACAGTATCCTCTATGGGTTAAATATAAGAAAATGAGCTAAGAAAACAAGTTTAAAACATCTGGTTAATTTTTTTTAAATATGTAAATACTCATCAAGAATGAATTTAAAAAAATGTTTCGGTATAAAATAACCCAACAAGGGTTGGTATTATGGGAAGGAGTTTTTGGTTAGTTTCGTCTTTGTATCTTGTCCCCAATAAAAGTTGGTTCTTTGTTCTTGTGGGCTGGTACGCTGAAATGGAACTTAGGAACGAAAAGGCACAAAAGAGGAAAGAGACAAAGGCAATAGGTAGTTTTATGTCCCAGGCTTTATTGAACGGGGTATAGTCGGCCGTAACCAAGGGGATAACCCCTGGTCAGGAAACGACCTACACTCAGTTGCAACCGAAGTTCGAATGGCCGAGGTATCATTTTGTGGGTAGGGAGTCAGTCCCTTTTGTCGGACATGTGCAAAGGGGTTTCTCCGGTCAAGGCCCCATGGGAGTCTGTTTTTGTTTTTGTATTTTTTAATCCCCACTGTATACCATAAAATCCAACCAAATAACCAGTTGGACACATGGCGCAACGGATACAACGGATATACTAGAGTTCTAAGTTACAATCATCTGTTGGTTGCAGGTTCAATCCTGGTCAAGGGTGATAATAACATAGAATACTTAACATAGCTTAACACTTGCACCAGATCATGGTTAACGGAATGAGAACAGTTCAGCTTTGTAGATTGAAGAAAGAATTCGGTTCAAAGATCCGTGAAGGCACCATATAAAGACAAGAAGGTTCCCGAGCTCGAAAAAAAGGTTCTCGGTTTTAGAACGTTACGAGTTTGACGAGAAACATCTGAAGAAAGTCGGGACAACATCGGCGGAAACGTTGTGTATATAACAATAAAGATGAGAACAACAACCAGACAAATGGAAATAATACAAGTTACAAAACCTCATCTAAAAATAACAAGATACACCTTAAGAAGACCGGAGGGCTGATCGGCCGAAACTTTATGTATATAAAAATAGAGATGAGGTTAACAGTCCGAAAAATCGATATAATCCAACCAGCCAACCTTTTAACAATTCTGTATTTATGGACTCTTGTTAGAACATCGGGTCGGCTTAATGTCGGTATCAGCCAAACAGCGAGGAAGTCTATACCCTTTTCACTAGCGCTAGACCAAGGAGATTATTTTCGGGTCTGACGTTGAGCCCCACACCTACCATCAGCTCCTCACTCTACCGCACAGATTCCTGTGCTACTTATACGCTGAGTTGGCAAGCGCGTGGTGTAATGGTTAGTCATTTGAAATGGACTCGTCACCCCGAGTTCAAATCCTGGACGTGGTAATTGCATTTCACTTAGCGCTAATACCCTTGGGAAAGGTATGAATCCTACTCTCCCTCCAGTTATGGGTAAAAAGCAGGACAGACTGGGTTCTTTAACCATGACTAGGTAACCAGTCTAGGAGAAGGAAAACTCTGAATTCAAACCTGTTGAACTCCGCTTAAGAAATTGACCTTGTGTCACATCCTGCTTGTGCGGAGGAGTTGGTAAATACATAAACGCTGAGTTGGCGAGGATCGGTATCGAACTAGGAACCTTGAGATTCCTCGTCGAACGCTGTACCGACTGAAGTGTTGGAACATATATCAGCATTATATTTATCTGGTCATTTAATCTCTGATATTTTCTCCGTGAAACTCAGAGTATCTCTTATTACAAGGGGGGGGGGGAGAAGGGAAGTATTCAGGCTTCCAACTTTTCATTCTGTGGCATCGAAATTAGAGCTTTGTCAAAATTTCCCTTTGACAACAAGAAGATGTATTTCTCCTTTTATTGGCGATAATGGACTTTTCATTTTACAACGCTTTATGCTCTAACGTTGTCCGGGTTAAGAGATTTTTCCGCCTCCACACTGAGTTGCTCGGGAGATGAGGGGGACAGCTATATGTGTGTGGGGGGGGTAAAAAGTAATATATATATACATATTTATATATTGTGCTGGTGAATGTAATTACGTTTGTATCTACGATTCCCTATTTTCTCTCTCTGTTTCTATGTCCCTCACGCACACAACACACACACACACAGACACACACACACACACACACATATATATATATGCTAGTTTTCTCTCATTATTTCTATATCCCTTTTATATATATATATCAATATATATATATTGTCTTTTTTTTTTTCTTAATCTCTCTCTATATATATACATATATGTGTGTGTGTATGTATGTGTGTGCGTGTGTATGCGTATTTGTAATAACTTGTATCAACGATTCTCTCCTCTCTCTCTCTCTCTCTCTCTCTATATATATATATATATATATATATAATATATATATATATATATATATATATATATAGAGAGAAGAGAGAGAGAGAGCTTCTAGTATTTGGAGTTTTTGTTCATTTTTTCTTTGTCCAGAATGTGTGTATTTTTCGTTAGAATATTTCGGTAATTATATATATATATATATATATATATATATATATATATAATATATATATATATATATATATATATTATTAAAAAGAAGAAGGTCCGCAAAATGTATTATGTTCTCAGAAAAAATGTTTTATTCTTTTTATCTTACATACGCGACACGTGTTTCTGATCTGTTGTCTTCTTCAGGCATTGAGTTATTAATTTGGCAGAATATGTCCGATATTTGATAGGTTGTGTGTGTTTCTGCAATTTTTCTATTATAATATCCCCCCCACACACACACATATATATATATATATATATATATATAAATACATATTACATTGTTTTCGTTCTTTCTTTTCCCATATAATATATATATATATATATATATATATATATATATATATAATATATATATTCCGATATTACCTATCACGAGTCGCCACCTACGGCCAACAGGTGGACCCATTGGGGAGATTTTATCTCTATGCAGTGGGTGCAGTCGATAATTTCTACAGCTCGATCCGACAGGGTAGTTTTCAAAATTAATGAATGTTGAGAATGAAGAGAAATATGAAAAAGAAAGAGGAAAATGAGAGAGGAGAAAGAATTGGTCTTTTTCGACCAATAAAACAAACAAACAAAACAAAAAACGAGACAAGGGTGGGGAAAATTTTAAAGAATATCAAAAATAAAAATAAGCCAAACCAAATGATCAAAAGGAAGTGTTTAAAATTACCAGAAAGTGTACCGAAAAAGTCACAGAGATTTCTAGTAAATATTGATTATCTTTTAATAGCTTTTCACAAGTCGATTCTTCTACATACGCTAAAATTGGAATTGGTCTGTGCTACACAAGAAAGAAAGATATATATATACCAATTTAACATTCGGCATAAACTCTTTTTAGCTACTTTCGTGGTTGATATTAAATCCGGTTTAAGCTTTACTGAAACTAGTTTTGTCTTAATCTCAGTTACATTTAAATTCTCAAAAGGATGCTATATATACTTACCTGGCGTGGTGCAATGGTTAGTGTCGTAGGAAATGAAGTCGTCGACCCGAGTTCAATTCCTGGACGATGCTGTTTACATTTAACACGGGGCTAATACCCTTGGGAAAGGAATGAATCCAATTCTCCCTCCAACTATGGGTAAATATCAGGTCAGACTGGGCTCTTTAACCATAACTGTTAAACTCTTATATGAATACGCACACACACACACATATATATAGAGAGAGAGAATTCAGTCTCATCAGATGGTAAATCATTTGATTTACCATCTGATGAGACTGAATTCTGGGGAGCTATATTAAATCAACTTAGATTTATAAAGGCCCCAAATTTTGGTCGAAATAAATATATTATGGAATTACGGTGTTGAGTTTTTCCTTCCTTTTAAATATATATATATATATAATTGTTTTGTTTTTTCTTCAAAGCAGAGGAAAATAGACGTGAACAAATAGAAGAGATTTATAACTAACCTTCCCTGCTTGATTCTTGTTTAAAGACTGTATATGTTATTAATAAAAGGAGCGAAAAAGAGAGGAAAAAAGCCGACACAGAAAAGAGAGCCAGAAGGAAGGAGAGACAACAGCAATTCCAGCAAGCATCGCTGTTTGTTTGCAGTCACTGCACCTGAGATTGCCATTCAAAATTTGGTCTGTTCAGCTACTCACGCAGTTGCAGATTAACAAAAATTGGACATTACGCCATCGTCTTTAGTAGACGGAAGGATGTCAATATGTTATTAATAGTTATTAGTATTTTTTCAATGCTATACATAATTATTGGACTTGTTGACGACTAATTAGTTCAATTCTGGACTCAGAGAAACGGTCGCCATCACTGCAAAGGAAATGTTCTTCTACATACTGGGCTGCATGACGTCGAAGACGTCGTTGTTCTGCAGCACTATTGAGTTCAATAGTGAGCCGCTCAGTTCCTGGGCGGCATGTGTTTCACCAACCTTGGAGGCCAGGTCTTCTAGACTTGAATGTTTAATGGCACATTTCTTTAAATTTGCTTTCATATGGTCTTTGAACCGCTTTCGGAGGCTTCCTGCCTGTGGTCCAATGCCAGTCACCGTACTTGATAAGAGGATTTATTTCCGTGACTAACACATGTGTCTCCGGCTAGCTGCTTTCCCGATGCCTTCTGCGCTCACGTCGTGTTCTTTTGATCAACAGAACTGCGATCAATACAACTTGGCTGGAGCGTTTTTGTGACGGGTTGAAAGATTAGTGGAAATGAGCTGCCCTGGTTGCTGGCAACTCTAAGAATGTGACAACACACCGCGGCAGCTCATTTCCTCTAATCTTTAATAAACTAATCTAATCTAATAAACCCGTCACAAAGACGCCCCGACCAGGTTGCATCGACCCCAGTTCTCACCACATACCCTTCGAACTAATCAACAACAGTTCGAAGGGTATCAACAACTGCGACCGGCTGCTAAAAGGAATCTGACTGCAAGTAGTCCGATCACCAGTGATCCGACCATCGAGAGCACCTCAACCGGTAATCCAACCACTGTTATCGATCCAACTATCGGTACTCCGAACACCAGTAATCCGCCAGCTAATTATCAATAGTCCGACTACCTGTAGTCCGACCACAAAATAGGGCTGCAGAACAACGACGTCTTTGTCGTCTTGCATCACTGGAAGAATGCAGTAGAATGCAGATGGAAATTTCCATTGCAGTGTATGTGTCCGCATATGCAAGTCCGGAATTGATGAACAGACACAGGACAAGGACAAGGACTGGGCCCCATACTTGATCACACATATGATACATCTAGCTGAACTGTATCCAAACCCATACACTGTATTTCCCTGATAGTGAGAATAAATAAAACAAATATTGTTATATGTTAAACATATTTCACTGATTTTATTATCAATTTTGTATGTCCTACATCTTGGGATATATAATAGAATGAATAAAAAAAACATCTTCAGGGTAAAATGAACCAATGAGTTAACATGGCGTAAAACCCAACCATCAAACAAACTTTATTTATTTCCTTCTTTCCTTCTATCTGGTACGAAAAAGAAAAGAAAATAGAGGGGGGAAATAAATTCGACTTGTTGAAGAGATGGGAGGGGGTCAACAATATCGTCGCCGTCACAAAATCTACAGTCGTCGTCGTCGTCCAATCACCAACTCAATTATCATCAGCAGCTGAAAAATCGCAACTACTTGCTGTCGTCACCCCGCTTCTACTTATACAAGATTTTCCTTCAACATCCGGGTGTCTGCACCCCACGCATGAGATTCCCGAGCCAATCCTGGCTGCCGGAATCCTCGTAGCCATCATCCGGGCAGCTGGCGCTTACATCCGGGACAGTAGTATCTTGAATTCAGTGCCAATGTGTCGCCCGTTCGCATTCCGAAGGACGCGGGTTCGATTCCACATGCCAGGCAAAGCCTAGCCCGCTTCCTTCGAGAATACGGCGGGCCACTCACCTCGTGTTCTCTGTCACATTCTTTCTTTCTTTCTTTCTTTCTTTTTTTCATTCATTACTTCTTTCCTTCTTTCTCATTATTCTCTATCGCCATTATCGTTCATCTCATTTACAATTCTTTGTCTCTTTGGCCTTTTATAATATCCTTCTTTCTTTCTTTCTTTCTTTCTTTCTTTCTTCTTCCTTCTTTCTGTCTTTCTTCCTTCTTTCTTTCTTTCTTTCTTCATTCCTTCCTTCTTTCTTTCTTTCTTTCTTTCATTCATTCATTCATTACTTCTTTCCTTCTTTCTCATTATTCTCTATCGACATTATCATTCATCTCATTTACTATTCTTTGTCTCTTTGGCCTTTTATAATATCCCTTCTTTCTTTCTTTCTTTCTTTTTTTCTTCATTCCTTCCTTCCTTCTTTCTTTCTTTCTTTGACTGATTAGCCATCAAAAAGCCCATAGCTAATCAACAACATGAGGCCAGGCCATTGTCTGCGATGGACTGCTAAAAGAATATATGACTTATAATAAACGAATCGAAAATCCGTCGGGTTGGACAGCCGGATCTCTCTACCGAAAAAAAGACGTTCTCCCAGCTTCTCCTGACCAAGTTCCCGTCGCCTGAAACAATCTTTTCTAGCAGTCCTGCGCCAAAGCTCACTCGCCTCTTTTTCCTTGTCGTACGTCAGTGCCCTCGTCAGCAAGACTGGAACACAACTTCTCGGTGTGTTAAGGCAGGCCTTAAATAATTATACTAAAATCCCACATCCGGGCCAATCGTGCTGTGTAGTAATTTACATGCGTGCTAACGAGGTAGTCCGACGTCAAGCCACGACTCACGATCAGGAGGATGTGAGTTCAATCTCCCTAATTGTCCGCTGCACTACCCACTGATCTCATTTTGCACGTCAGACATATCCGTGCACGCTTTGAGCTACCACGTGCGTGATTTCTCTAGCCACATGATTATACTGTCTCTTTGCATAGATTGTTTTTATTCTCTTCTCTTTTATGTGGATTAGGTTTTGATTTAGATTTTAATTAGAGTTTATTGTTGTGTATTTCAGACTTTATGCCGATGGGCCCTGACCATAAGAAAAAATTACAGAAACGTGGCTTATCATAACTGGAGACATGCGTTTAACGTGTGTCAAGTTATGTTTGCTATATTCAAGGTAAGTGTATCGGCTGAACTTGAAGAAAGGTGTCAAAATTACATTGACCCAGAAAAAACAGAACCCAAATTATTTATTTATTTTCCCATTAAACTAACCCTAAACCCCAACCCTAACCCTAACCCTAACCCCCTAATTAAAATTAACAGTTTTATTACAAAATTTGTGCGTTATGTTTTTCTGGGTCACCGGTATACAGGGTGAACCAGAAAAAACAGAACCCAAATTATTTATTCATTTTTCCATTAAACTAACCCTAAGCCCCAACCCTAACCCTAACCCCCCTAGTTAAAATTAACAGTTTTATTACAAAATTTGTGCGTTATGTTTTTTCTGGGTCACCGGTATACAGGGTGACCCAGAAAAGACAGAACCCAGATTATTTATTCATTTTCCCATTAAACTAACACTAAACCCCAACCCTAACCCCTAAGCCTAAGCCTAACCCCTAACCCTAACCCTAACCCCCCCTATTTAAAATTAACAGTTTTATTACAAAATTTGTGCGTTCTATTTTTTTCTGGGTCACCGGTATACAGGGTGAACCAGAAAAAACAGAACCCAGATTATTTATTCATTTTCCCATTAAACTAACCCTAACCTCTAACCCTAACCCTAATCCTAACCCTAATCCTAAACCCTAACCCTAGACCCCCATAGTTGAAATTAACAGTTTTATTACAAAATTTGTGGGTTCTATTTTTTCTGGGTCACCCTAATTTTGACACCTTTGTGCAAGTTCAGCCAGTGTATCTTTTTATTTCACTTATCATAACTCATGTTACCCTTTAGAGACAAATGTGTACCTTTCTATTTGCTAGAAACCACAAGGTTCCTTGTTCTGTACCGGCCCTCGCCAACTCAGCGTATGAGTAGCACAGAGATCTGTGCGGTAAAGTAAAGAGCTGATGGTAGGTGAGGCGCTCTACCTCAGACGCAAAAACAATCTCCTTGGTCTAGTGCTAGCGAAAAGGGGATAGACTCCCTCGCTAATTGGCTGATACCTACTTTAGGCCACCCCGACAATTTTTTTACATTCATATACGTTATATATTTAAATATTTTTTCGAATACTCTCGTGACGTCACCACCTTTTTTAAATGTATTTTTTACTCCATCCTGTCGGCTGGGGCTGTAGAAAACACCGACCGCACCTCTGCAGAGGGGTAAGGTAGAACACACGAGTGATTGTAGAGGCTCCCCCCGATCAATCAGCTGGTCATGTCAAACCATAGCACCTATATGATTGTCCCAACACTTTGCCATTTTTTTTATTTCGATTTCACTTATCATAATTCATGTTAAACTTTAGAGACACATGTGTGCCTTTCTTTTTAATTTGTTTTTTTATTCCAACATTCTCCCACTCTGTTGACTGGGGCTATAGAATACACGGACCGCACCTCTGCAGAGGGGTAACGCAGAACACACGACTAGTCGTAGAGGCTCCCTCAGATCGATCAGCTGGTCACGTCAAACCATAGCACCTATATGATTGTCCCAACACTTTGCCCTTATTTTACTTTTATTTCACTTGTTTAATTCATCTTAACCTTTAGAGACAAAATTGACGTAAGGTGGTGCTAATTAACGGTTAATGTTGTTGTTTTTTAAATATAGCTAACGAGCTAGGCAAACGAGATTTAAAATAACAAATTGTTCAGTCTATTCTTTTGTTTTTTTAGACCTAATTTCCCTTGAACGTTACGTCATAACCTTTTAAGTCATCGCATACAATCAAAAGCCGATCTTAAAATATTAGTCATAATGTTAACATTATGCATATAGTCACGTGATGTAGTCACATGACATTTGTTTTTTGTATCTCCATGAAGTTGTTGTTGTTGTTGGCATCCTTCCGTCTACGAGAGACGATGGAGTAGTGTCAAGGCTTTTGTTAACTTTGACTACATAACCTGGGTGGGTTCGTATGGAGGATGAGCTGTTGCCCGTGCAGCAAATCCCCCTCTCCACACTGCCGCTGTGATCCAAAGGAAAGGTAAGGGACCAATGCAGTTTGGCAACGGTAGTGTCGCAGAAGTTGATGGGTAGCACTGGATTTCAGCATCACACCACCTTAGGGACTCCAGCTCCTGATTTATTTTCGGGGTTTACTCCCTTAGCTTTTCCTTGAAGGCAACAGAGGTTCTGTGTCGGTCTTCTTGAGTTGATGGGTTGCCGACCAAGACTAAAGAGCCCATTGAGACCCATTTATGCGAGTAGTAAGTACCCCAATCTTACCACTATCGGTGTTCCAATCTTGGAGAAAAGATAAAAATCTCCATAATGAAGAGTGTAACATATATTGAATCAGCGCTACCTGTGCGTTTTGTTACGAATAGTTACCTGGACTCTTCTAAGTATCGAATACCACCAACATTATAATTTCCCGGAAGTAAGCACACAAAAACATTGTAGAACACAAATCGTAAAATCTCCCCATTACAACAACAACAACAAAACCTACAAGGAAAATCCTTAAAATGGATGACAATATCACCAAACCCTCTCGCCATCAATCGATAGAATCTCTATAAAAACACACAAAATACAATTAACAACCATTCTATAACACTTGGGAACAATTTTAGACATGATATCTGGTGAGTTTGATTTTTCGTTTAATTTATCTTATTTTTTAAATTTTATTTTAATTCTGGTATGAGCTAGAAGCTTTGCAATATTCGTATTAAGGTAAAAACTAAATTTGTGCTAAAAAAAACTATTATTACTTTTTTCAGATCAAGTTTCCCTTGAACATTACGTCATAACGTTTTACGTCATAATATACGATCAAAGGCCGCTCTTAAAATATTAGTCATAATACATTAGCAGAAGCAATAGCATAATCTTTACAGATCATTGCCATCCCCCACAATCCTATAACTCCACCACCAGAACCCTTCCTTGCATGAGCCCTCAAATGACTCATCAAACCCGCTGCAGATCCACAAAGTTTGATGCAAATATGTCATAGGAAGGACGTCCTTCACGTTGTATCGGATGAATCAGATGATAAAATTTGATGATGCTTATGTACCACCATATGTCTCTTAAGACCAGAAACTGACTTACAGACTTTGTTACAGATTGCACAAGACACATTGTTTGTTCCTGGAATTTGCATTAATTGTCCCTGATGAGATTTCCTATGATTGACATATCCAACCTTAGAAAGCAGAATTCGACCACATGTCATAATAGTACATTACGTATATAGTTACGTGATGTAGTATCATGACTATAGTGTTTTTTTGTTATTGTTTGTATCTCCATAATGAAGAGTATAACAAATATTGTATCAGCGCGACAAGTATGTTGTTGAGGGCCGGTGTAAAAGAATTCCAACCCCATTAACAATATTTTAAATGACGAAAAATGAAAAGGACGCAGACAAAATGGAGGAACAACAAACACTTGGGATATAGTTAAAAACAAGAAAGAAATTTATTCCATGATAGTTGGTCGGCAGAAGACTTGCTAAATTAAGAAAGGTGTTAATAACTCACTTTCCTGAGATAATGTCTCGTTTGTTGGGTCGAAATGGCCGGATCGTAGTCAGCAGTCGGGTCGAATGGCCAAATAGTTGTCGCGTATCTAGATGTTATCAGCTTTTCTGGTGCCCAGCTGTCGTTGTTTCTTAGTCAAGGCCTCTCTCTCTCTGCTTGTGTCGGGTCGCTAAGTCGTGTACCTTTGATCTTATCGGCGGGTCGCTCGTCGGGCTTGTTGTGGTAGCCATTGTTCATCTGCAACACGCCGTGGGTAAGGTCCCACTCTCGTGGTGGGTGAAGGCCGGCTACAACGTGCCGTAGATAAAAGTTCATCACACACGCTGAAGACAAAGTCCAATCTTGGTGGTGGGGGAGGTCCCTGCTGCTTAATTGCCGAGTGGCTTGTTAATTCGCAGTCCGTTTATATATGTGACTACTGGCTCCGATTTAGTGTTTTATTTTTGGCGGTAATGATTAAAAAAAAGGTAAAACAGTCCGTTTTTTTACAATTTTACAGTTTCTTTATTGTTATTTTTTAAGCAGAATTCTGTATTCCTGGTTCTTTTACTCAAAAACTTTCGCATAGAAACTTATAAAGATATTTTGATTATTAAATTATTCAGACTCTTATCTTTATAAAAAAAAGTAAAACTCATTTTTTGGCAGTAATTTTAATCATATTTCATAAAATAAAATATGGAGGTAGACTTCGTAAAAATATTTCCTCTAATATATTTTAGGAAAAAAAACTATTTCAGACATATTTTCATCAAAAGTTAAGTAATTATGGAAATTTTCGTGAAAATCGGACTATTAATTGATTTTTAATATAATTTTTTTAAAAAGCCTCTAGTCAATAGGGTCAGGGCAATCATATATGTGCTAGGGCTTGTCGTGACCAACCGATTGATCGGAGGGGATCTCTCCTGCCGACAGTCTAGCATGAGTAAGGAACAAAGTGGAGTGTTGCATGTCATAGACTGCTCAGCCACTAGGGTTCCTTCCTTAAGCATCACGGGTCATCACCAGCGGCCAAGAGACGGCCCCAATAGGGGGATTTTATCCCTATGCAGAGGTCCGGTTGGTGTATTCTTCTGCCCCAGGCAGCCGATAGGGCGGTTTTGATACTGGTATGGGTCAGAAAAAAAATCATAATTTCGTGGCTCAAATTTACGGTAGCGTGTTATACACGAATAATTACGGCATATTAACTTATATATATATATATATATATATATATTTACCAACCCCTCCGCACGAGCAGGATGTGACACATGGTCAATTTCTTAAGCAGAGTTTAACAGGTTTAGACTGGTTAGCTAGACACGGTTAAAGAGTCCAGTCAACCCTGCTATTTACCCATAGCTGGAGGAAGAACTGAATTCCTACCTTTCCCAAGGGTATTAGCGCTATGTGAAATTCGAACAGCTTCGTCCAGGAATTGAACTCTGGTCGACGAGTCCTTTTTTTGCGACGCTAACAATAAGTCGATGCGCCTCCATAGTAATTACGGCATATAGATTGTTAAATCTGATTTGTTAAAATCTTCTCTTTCTTTTTCTTTTTCAGAAAGGCAAAATACGAAGTCAGTTAAGCGACAAAGAAGTCTTAGCCTTAATAGTTGCCTGCCTTTGTCA
>CM042173.1:120000-130000 GCA_023376005.1 Doryteuthis pealeii | reverse complement strand
CGCTAGTGAAAAGGGGATAGAATCCCTCGCTGTCCGGCTGATACCGACATTAGGACGACTTTATTTTTTTAGATTTGACCAGTGAGCAAAGCAGATTCCTGCTACTTAACCCTACTCGGCCGTCTCGGCCTTTTCGTCGTGGATAACCCAGCTATTTTTATATATATATTTACCAACCCCTCCGCACGAGCCGGATGCGACACAAGGTCAATTTCTTAACAGGTTTGTATTCAGAGTTTTCCTTCTCCTAGATTGGTTACCTAACCATGGTTAACGAGCCCAGTCTGCACTGCTATTTACCCATAGCTGTAGGGAGAATTGGATTCATACCTTTCCCAAGGGTATTAGCGCCATGGAAATGCCAACAGCTTCGTCCTGGAATTGAACTCGCGTTGACGAGTCCATTTCTTACGACTCTAACCATTAGACCACGCGCCTCCATGCTATTTATAAGTCTGCATCTCCAGCCGCATCCGTTTTTATTCATCACCGTTCAAATACCAAAAAGAAGCATCTCCGTAACGATAGAATTGAATCTCAAGTGTCTTTATAAGCGTTGACATGAAGTGAAATGTTTGCGCTCGCCTTTTTATTTATTTATTTATTTATTTTTTAATTTTTTTGACGTGTCATAGACCAACTTCGAAAGCATTAGCTCGGAGATCACTTGCTAATAATATTTAATAATGCAAATACTACTTTAGCATAATACAGTAATTACGTTTATTATTATTATTATTATTATTATTATTATTATTATTATTATTATTAAGTTTTTAACAGCAGCGTCAAAAACTCAATAATAACACAAGTTTACAAAGAAATTGGGCAAGCACAAAAATGGCCGTTTTAACCTAATTTGGGTGTGCGGAATTCAGATTTGAAATCCGTTTTTACTCATCACCTCTAGTTTTTTTTAGATATGCATACTGTACATTTTGTACACATACTGTACATAAAGGCATATATGCATTCAGGGTTAATTTCTAATATTGTGTGACTTATGTCTTCTTTTTAGTTATTATGCAATAAATGTAAGTGATAGCATTACATTATATATATATATATATATATATATATATATATAGCTATATATCATCCCGGAGGCAAAATACAGCAGATCATCTAGGAAAACACACTTCTAACTGTCTGCGGTACTATGAATTGTGTACATTGTGTCTTCCAAGTATATTTATTCCGTCAATGTTCCTTATCTATCCTGTTTTATCTGTAATAAGCTGCTGCAACTGTTGAAATAAGCACGTATATACTCTGTATATACTAAAATGAGACTATTTAAAAGACAGAAAACTAGAGATGATAGAGCAAAACTGTTTATAAATTTGAATTCAGCACACCCAAATTAGTAAAAACACCTATTCACATTCTTGCCTCAGACAAAAAATAATTTTTGTAAACTAGTGTAATCATAAAGGATAAAAGTAATAAAAGTAATAATAAGGATAAAAGCAATTTCGCTGACGGCTGCTGGTTACGGTGAGATTGCAAGGCTCTCCTTAAGCAGTCTTTACATATGTATATATTTATCAATCCCCTCTCCACAAATGGGCTGTGCTGATAGCCCAATCAAAATTATGAATATTGTGTTCTTAATGTTGTTTATTTTCCTAATATTTCGAGGTGTCTCACTCTTTCTCAAAAAATAAATCTTTGAGTAAGAGTGAGGCACCTCGGTTCTAATCTTTAGTCTTTTGCATAAATCTCAGACAATTCAAAACTTCCCCAAGACACACACACACTCACACACACACATACACACACACTCACACACACACATATATATATATATATATATATATATATATATATATATATATATGTGTGTGTGTGTGCTTATTTTTAAACTCTTGTCTTACTTTTCGACTTGATTCTTTTGGTTTTCTTTTTCTTTTCTTTTGTTATTTTGTTTGTTTTCGTTTTGCACACGGTCCTATTGAATTCGAGGAATAGTTGAGATCCTGATATTTACGACCACATTGGGTCAGAGTGAACATGGGAATAATATCAATGAATAGGTGCTCTACATTCCTCAGAGCTCCAGAACTCACGATGAGACCCAATTTTTTAATTCTATTTTTTGTAGAGGGAGTCTTACCCCTGTGCGCGGGGGATACAATCAGCCACACTGAACGGAAAAATGTTGACAGAAAGTCAATCGGGAGTAAAGTTGTTGGTGGAGTTGCCTACTGTCGATATCAGCTGGACGGCGAGGGAGTCTATCCCCTTTTTGCTAGCGCTTGACCAGGGACATCGTTATTTATTTCTGAGATGGAACGCTGCACCTACTTTCAGTTCCCTACCACACATATCCTATTACCCAGCCTGTGCTACTTATGCGCTGAGTTGGAGAGGACTGGTATTGAACCTGGAACCTTGCAATTCCTAAGCTAATATCTTATGGATACGTGTGTGTTTCAAAGGGAAATGACAAATTATTAGATTTTAAAATGTACAAAGATTCAAATTCACTTCCGGGCGATTTTCAATTCCGAAATTCTCTGGGGGCATCAGTAGCAGATTCTTCTTGTCGAAAGGCGGTCCTTTGATTGTCATCTTAGAGCTCACGGGCGAAAAACAGCTCCAAGCAGATTAGCAAAACTCGCGTTCCATAGGGACCGGCATTGGCTTCTTGTCAGATTCGTGATAAGGTCTTTCGGTCAAATGTAGGATTTAAGAGGTGTATGGAAGACCGTAATGATATGAAACACAACATTGATCTTTGCCTAAGTTCAACTGTTACACCTGTAGTAACAACTGTAAAAGCGAGGTTGCATTTTGAGGCCCTTAGGGGCTACGGTAAAGGAGCAAATATAGCGAAAGGGGGGATAGTTTTATATATATTTACCAACGCCTCCGCGTGAGCAGGATATGACAGAAGGTCAATTTCTTAAGCGGAGTTCAACAGGTTTGAATTCACAGTTTTCCTCCTCCTAGACCGGTTGCCTAACCAAGGTTAAAGAGCCCAGTCTGCCCTACTATTTATCCATAGCTGGGGGGAGGGTAGGATTCATACCTTTCCCAAGGGTATTAGCGCTAAGTGAAATGCAATTACCATATCCAGGATTTGAACTCGGGACGACGAGTCCATTTCCCATGACTTTAACCATTACACCACGCGCTTCCATAGTTTTATGCATACCTGCTACGAGTCTGGTCACCATTTTAGGTGCTTAGGTTTCCAATGGTAGAAAAGAGTGTGGTCTCAGTAGTAGAAAGTCTTGTATTCCTTGGAATTTTTGGTAAAACAAGAGTGTACCCTTTGTAGCAGAGGACCCAGTTGTATTCCTTGAAATCCTCGGTAGAATAAGAGTGTACTCTTTGTAGCAGAGGACCCAGTTGTAGTCCTTGAAATCCTCGGTAGAACAAGAGTGTACTCTTTGTAACAGAGAATCCAGTTGTAGTCCTTGAAATCCTCGGTAGAATAAGAGTGTAATCTTTGTAGCAGAGAATCCAGTTGTAGTCCTTGAAATCCTCGGTAGAATAAGAGTGTACTCTTTGTAGCAGAGAATCAGTTGTAGTCCTTGAAATCCTCGGTAGAATAAGAGTGTACACTTTGTAGCAGAGAATCCAGTTGTAGTCCTTGAAATCCTCGGTAGAATAAGAGTGTACTCTTTGTAGCAGAGAATCCAGTTGTAGTCCTTGAAATCCTCGTAGAATAAGAGTGTACACTTTGTAGCAGAGAATCCAGTTGTAGTCCTTGAAATCCTCGGTAGAATAAGAGTGTACTCTTTGTAGCAGAGAATCCAGTTGTAGTCCTTGAAATCCTCGTAGAATAAGAGTGTACACTTTGTAGCAGAGAATCCAGTTGTAGTCCTTGAAATCCTCGTAGAATAAGAGTGTACTCTTTGTAGCAGAGAATCAGTTGTAGTCCTTGAAATCCTCGGTAGAATAAGAGTGTACTCTTTCTAGCGGGAATCCAGTTGAAGTCCTTGAAATCCTCGGTAGAATAGAGTGTAATCTTTGTAGCAGAGAATCCAGTTGTAGTCCTTGAAATCCTCGTAGAATAAGAGTGTTCTTTGTAGCAGAGAATCCAGTTGTAGTCCTTGAAATCCTCGGTAGAATAAGAGTGTACTCTTTGTAGCAGAGAATCCAGTTGTAGTCCTTGAAATCCTCGTAGAATAAGAGTGTAACTTTGTAGCAGAGAATCCAGTTGTAGTCCTTGAAATCCTCTAAGAGTGTACTCTTTGTAGCAGAGAATCCAGTTGTAGTCCTTGAATCCGGTAGAATAAGAGTGTACTCTTTCTAGCAGAATCCAGTTGTAGTCCTTGAAATTCTAGCGAGAATAAGAAAAGTGTAATCTTTGTAGCAGAGAATCCAGTTGTAGTCCTTGAAATCCTCGTAGAATAAGAGTGTACTCTTTGTAGCAGAGAATCCAGTTGTAGTCCTTGAAATCCTCGGTAGAATAAGAGTGTAACTTTGTAGCAGAGAATCCAGTTGTAGTCCTTGAAATCCTCTTGTAGCAGAGAATCCAGTTGTAGTCTTGAAATCCTCGTAGAATAAGAGTGTACACTTTGTAGCAGAGAATCCAGTTAGTCCTTGAAATCCTCGGTAGATAAGAGTGTACTCTTTGTAGCAGAGAATCCAGTTGTGTCCTTGAAATCCTCGGTAGAATAAGAGTGTACACTTTGTAGCAGAGTCCACTGTACTCTTGTAGCAGAGAATCCAGTTGTAGTCCTTGAAATCCTCGTAGAATAGAGTGTACTCTTTCTAGCAGGAATCCAGTTGAAGTCCTTGAAATCCTCGGTAGAATAAGAGTGTAATCTTTGTAGCAGAGAATCCAGTTGTAGTCCTTGAAATCCTCGGTAGAATAAGAGTGTAATCTTTGTAGCAGAGAATCCAGTTGTAGTCCTTGAAATCCTCGGTAGAATAAGAGTGTACTCTTTGTAGCAGAGAATCCAGTTGTAGTCCTTGAAATCCTCGGT
Organism: Doryteuthis pealeii; assembly: GCA_023376005.1. NCBI lineage: Eukaryota > Metazoa > Mollusca > Cephalopoda > Myopsida > Loliginidae > Doryteuthis > Doryteuthis pealeii. The sequence goes on along the minus strand of CM042173.1, from coordinate 125,057 downwards.
AGAATAAGAGTGTACACTTGTAGCAGAGATCCAGTTGTAGTCCTTGAAATCCTCGGTAGAATAGAGTGTACTCTTTGTAGCAGAGAATCCAGTTGTAGTCCTTGAAATCCTCGGTAGAATAAGAGTGTACTCTTTCTAGCAGGGAATCCAGTTGAAGTCCTTGAAATCCTCGTAGAATAAGAGTGTAATCTTTGTAGCAGAGAATCCAGTTGTAGTCCTTGAAATCCTCCTTTGTAAGAGTAGTGTACTCTTTGTAGCAGAGAATCCAGTTGTAGTCCTTGAAAGTAGAATAAGAGTGTACACTTTGTAGCAGAGAATCCAGTTGTAGTCCTTGAAATCCTCGGTAGAACAAGAGTGTACTCTTTGTAGCAAAGAATCCAGTGGTATTCCTTGAAATCTTAGGTAGAACAAGAATGTACTCTTTTTAGCAGTGAATCCAGTTGTAGTCCATGAAATCCTTGGTAGAACAAGAGTGAACACGTTGTAGAAAAGAATCCAGTTGTAGTCCTGGAAATCTTATACGTCTTATAACCATTATAGGATATATATGTAGGCATATCAGTGCTACTGTATGGCTGCATCAAGTTGATTCTAATAAAACACAGGAAAAGATAGATGAGAACTACACAAGAATGCTGCGTGCTGGTTTGAAAAAATCTTGGAATCAGTACCCCCTCCAAAAAGCACGCTGATACCGACTTTATGCCACCCCGACCACTTTACTGATATATATATATATATATATATATATATATATATATATATTAATATAGAGGAATTACATTGATAATTGAATTAAATTACCATGAGCAGACAACCTGGCATATACCATGTGCGACATCCAGAGCACTGGACAGCTGTTTTGACCTCCTTTGGTCTCATCAGCAGTGCATACCACAATCTCCGCCACTAGGGATTGAACCAGTGGACCACAGAGTGAGGAGCGGAAACTCTACACCTGGGCCACCAGCCCACGCCACAAACGGAGAATGCCAAATCATCTAGTCAATGGTAATGGTAATTCGCAGCCACTTAACCTATATATATATATATATATATATATATATATATATTATATATATATATATAGATAGATAGATAGATAGATAGATAGATAGATAGATAGTCTTGTTTCACCAAAAGGGATCATCAAGGGTAATTGTAAAGAATTAATGAAGAAATTGATTAATTAAAGTCAATTGCGGAAGTGAATGATACAATTATAGCCGTTAAAATAGTCTGGCAGTGAAGTCATCTTCTTTATTATATATACTAGCAAATATATGCACCCTCCGGGTGCAAGTATCTAAGTTTTAATGTAATAAAATACTGTATTAAATTAGAAAGGCTAATGAAACTAAATAAGAATGCAGATAAAAAGATTTGAAACAGAGGGAGTATAATAAAAGATTTGAAACAGAGGGAATATAATAAAAAATAGAACAACTGAAACTTACTCTTCCATCACTCTCGTCTTTCATTGTTATTTTTTCTAATTTAAGTATTTATTTAAAAGAGGAAGTAAAGAATAAAATGACAGTTATTTTTTCTTGTTAATGGATTTCATTTAAGATTCATTGAAGAGATTTTTGCTTATATTCATTAAAATAAAACCAAACAGTTAAAAATCAATAATACTAAGCACATATTTAATAAAATCACATTTTTAATATCAATATGCAAATTAGCCTTCCCGTTCACACTGTAAACCGCTATTTTGTTATATATATAAATACAATTGCATGTTGTTAATATGTAGATATGGTTAACAGTATTAATAATGTACAACAATTTTATTAATAATTGAGGTTTAAATGAAATTAATATCTTGGAGAATGTGATGTCAATAACTAAGGAAATTGTGACTTGAGTAGTAATATAGTTTCGGTTACAGACAGAAAAACACACAATCTCCATTATAATAAGACTAGCAAATATATGCACCCTCCGGGTGCAAGTATTTAAGTTTTAATGTAATGAAATATCGTATTAAATTAGAAAGTCTAATAAGAATGCAGATAAAAAGATATGTAACAGAGTGGGGGTATAATAGAAAAATAGAAATGAAACTTACTCTTCCATCACTGCCGTTTTTCATTGCTGAATTTTACTTATTTAACTATTTATTTAAATTAGGAAATAAAGAATAAAATTACACTTATTTTTTCTTGTTAATGGATTTCATTTAAGATTCATTGGAGAGATGTTTGCTTATATTCATTAAAATAAAACCAAACAGTTAGAAATCAATAATACTAAGCACATATTTAATAAAATCACATTTTTAATATCAATATGCAAATTAGCCTTCCAGTTCACACTGCAAACCGCTATTTTTTGTATATATAAATACAATAGCATGCTATTAGTATGTAGATATGGACAACACTAATAAAAAGGTGAAGCGATTTTATTAATAATTGAGGTTTAAATTTAAATATAAATATAATCATGAAGAATGTGATGTAAATAACTATGTTAATTGTAACTCGATTAGTAATATAGTTTCGGTTACAGACTGAAAAACACACAATCTCCATTATAATAAGAATTGAGAGTGGGGTCCCTGATAGAAAGTTTTTCTAATCTATTATTAGACTCCTTTGAAACATCAAGTTAATATAATTATTCTATAAGTTATGAGAGAAGATAAAATCCGTCTCCTATATAGTAGACAGATATAGATAGATAGCCTACTTAAGTTTCATGAAAAAAATATCGTTCTATTCATTCTTCATTTCTATCTTGGTAAATAAATCTTTAATCTTGGTACTTTTTTGACACACCTTGCATTCTGAAAAAAAAACCATTAATGAAAGGGACGTTAGTTTTTTTTTCAGAATACAAGTTGTGTCAAAAAGTACAAAGAATCTCGATACTTTTTTGACACAGCATATATATATATATATATATATATATATATATATATTGTAGGCAGGTGTTATTAAATAACACGGAACATTTCTTTTTCATGATCTTGATTTATATCTTTTCCAGTTTTCTGGCTATCTTTCTAATATTAGGATCTAGTTGAAATATAATTCTTATCATACTATCAGGTCGAGCACTTTTGTCTGTACTTCAGTCGTCATCGGGGGGGGGGTATATTTCGACTGGAACCTAACATTAGAAAGATAGCCAGAAGACTGGAAAAGATACAAATCAAGATCATGAAAAAGAAATGTTCCGTGTTGTTTAATAACACCTGCCTACAAAATAACTTGCTACCAATATATACAACACACACACACACACACACACATATATATATATATATATATATATATATATATATATATATATATAAAAGTAATTGGTAAAGGCTGATATCCGGTAAAATGTTGCCATATGTTGCGACCGTGTGGGCATGTCAGAATTTCAAAAACAAAAATGAACAAATAAATAAAAACCGTTAATAGAAAAATTTACATACTTAGCTTTTGTTTCGCTTTCACCTTTCCTTTCTTATTCTTTCTCCCTCTCTTTCTTTTTTTTTTTGTGTTATTTCTCTTCTTTCTCTTTTTTTTTTAACCCCTTTGTTCTCTAATTTAAATTATTTTTTTTATAGTAAATAAGTAAATAAAAGATTATCTTAAATTATGTATTAGTATTGATAGAAAAAATAAATAATTCTTTTTTATTTTTTTATTTTTAAGAAAATATCTTTTATGAGTACTTTTTTCTCTTGTTCTTTTAAACTTAAATAGATTAAATATTATATTAATTATATATTAAAACCCACACGGTCGCAACATATGGCAACATTTTACCGGATATCAGCCTTGTTCTCAACAAACTTTAAAAAAAAGAAAAAAAAAGAGAGAAATAAGAAATTACAGTTATTCGCCCATTCATAAAGGAGGAGAAGAAGAAAGAGAGGAAAAAAAGGAGAGGAAAAGGAAATAAGAAGAGAATTATAACCACACAAATAAAAAAACATAAGCACGTCATTTCTGAAAATAAACTCTGATGATGAAGCTCTTGCTTTGAAATCGATTAGACATATAAAACATCGTTTTGTCTTTATTTTTTACGCATTGTATTGCCTTCGAATTTTATTATTTTATAATATATATATATATATATATATATATATATATATATATATATATAATTCTGGGTGTGCGGTAATTTTCCCTTGTGTTTTGGAGCTTCTGGATGTTCTGAAAGAGTATTTCGATTTCAGTTTTTTTATTATGGTGATTGTATGAATTTGGTATGAGCTCTCTAATTGGTAATTTAAATTAACCCTCACTACTGGCATATAAGCAATGATCGTTTACCCGGAAACTTGATCTCTCTGTGACCGTAAAATACATAAACAAACCTATGTATTTAATAGTTTAAAAACACCAGTAAGGTTACAGATGTCAGTGGACGAGGGGATAAGATATCAGACAGGCAAACAGTCCGTTTGAGTTCGACCCTAGCCTAGGATAGTAGTTGTGTCTAGCCACACTGAAGAGTTGTGAAACGCCGAAACACGTGTCTGTGGATGACTTATTAATATATATATATATATATATATATATATATATATATATATATATATATATATATATATATATATATTATGAAGCATTTAAAACAATATCAAAAAATAAATGAAGGAACTCGATGTTGTGGAGTACAGGATTCACTTATTTTTTATCTATTATCATAAATTTTCGGGATCGTTAGATTCCCTTCCTCTGATGAATGTCGCTCCTGTTGAACGGATCCTTTATCTTTGTTGTTATTGAAAGCGGCCGCGTCTGTAAGATATGTGTAATAACGGAGTATTCCGATATCAGTGTTTAGTCCCCGTATTATATATTCGTAGATCCGAGTGTTTCATATATAACTAGTTTCTTATTTGACTAAGACAGGATCCTTATCGGCAACTCAACTGGTTATTATCTCTCCAATCAACAAACGAATAAAAACAGAAGTGCCAGAGTCGTCCATCAGATAGTTGTAATATCTGTACATCCGTAGTGCAAGACGCTGATCTTAAAAAGAAGTACGTTTTATCGATTTTCTGTCAAAAGCGATAGTATTACAACATCCAAGAACAT
>CM042173.1:97500-115000 GCA_023376005.1 Doryteuthis pealeii | reverse complement strand
GCGTATTAATATATAGATATTATCGGTTATTATTTTCTCATAGATTTTTGTGTGAGAGAGCTGTTCGTATATTCTATTGTCTAATATGATATCACATGATATTAGCCGGGTTGATTTATGACATAAGAGATCAGAAAAAAAGCAAGGGTAAACACTCGAGTAGCGAAATGTAACTTAAGTATGAAAAATGAAAAATGAAAAAAAAAACAACAAATATTTTTCGCGCGGGAAAATAAAGTAAGGGCGGGAAACACGCAAATACACAAACGCGGGAGAAAAAATCAACATTAATCTGTCATTTATATTGAAGATTTTTTTTTAATAAGTTGATATATTTGGACATGTTTTCTCGATTATGTTATCTCTTGAAGAACATATAGGGGTTATCTTCCCTTAATTTCACCCTCTTCTTTCACAAGGAATATAATTTAATAATATACAGCCCAACATGATAACAACTCACTTCCATATTTAGTGTGTTATATACTGAGGTTTTCACGTTACCAAATCAGCATAATGTTATATACCTTTCTTTACTTCTTTACTTCTTCTATATCTTGGTCATCTATTATTCTGGCCGGCTTGATATTCTGATCGTCTATCTTCTAACATCTTGGTCTGGTCTCTTCTATGGGGATTCTGGGTCTGGTTTCTGTTAGGGATCACTCCTTATCAGAAGCTCTGTGTCATTGTTAGTTTTTAGGTAATAAACACAAGATTTACGTTGATGTTACTTTATTTCCAAATCCCCAAACCAGACAATCTGCGTAGTTGAGGTACCGCGTGTATAACACGACTTACCCCTTCGAGCTCGCTGCTACCTCTAACTTAAACTTACTATATCCTTAAACCGGAAGAGGGTCTTCTATGGGGATTCCGGTTCTCACGATTTATCCCTGGAAGGCAAGGTCAGAGTGAGGTCAAGCGCTGTCACTCACTCTCAAGGCCATCAGCTACACTAATCGCCATTATGATTTCTACACTATTGCCATAATCATTAGGTATCTAATAATTATGTAACAAGTGCTCGAAAAAGAAACAAGATAAAAAATGAAAGTGAACGGGAGTGTATATAATATATATATATATATAATATTAGTAGAAGAAAGAAGTTAAGGGTCTACCATGGTTTCAATACAAATGATTTCATCAGTACCCTACTATACGTTTAATTAAGTTGGTGTAATCACTTAGTTAAACTTTCTTAGTTATACATTTCTTTTCGGATAATAACGGTTGAACGCTACGTTAGTTAATATTTTTCTTACAATTTTCGGGTATGGCCATATATATATATATATATTATATATATATATATATATGAGGAAAGATGAGTAAAGAAAAGAAAAGTGAATGATCTGATATTCTCCATTCTATCTTATATAGTTTCATATGTTAAAATATGTATGTCTTTTCAAATTTTCTGATGTTAAATCCTGTACATTTTTCAATTTAATTTTTTGGGGGGTGGATGGTGAGTTTTCCTTATTGAAATCAAAGATTTTTTACGACCTTCATCAGAGTGAATTTTTATCTTTCTATGTACGGAATATTTTTACATTTTTCCTATTATTATTATTATTATTATTATTATCATTATTTCAATTTCATCTGATTATTTTAATAATAATAATAATAATAATAATAAATAATAATAATAGCGTAATCCGTATACATTTTGATAAACTGACCGAAACACATGTGTAAGTGATATCGATTAAAGTGATATCGATTAAATTCATTTTTATCCATCCACATTTCTTTTCTTTACTCATTTTTCCTCATATTGTCGGATTCAATTCCTTTTCCATTGTCACACATACACACACACACACACACACACAAACATATATATATATATATATGTGTGTGTGTGTGTGTGTGTTTGTTTGTGTGTATATATATATATATATATATATATATATATATATATATATATATTATAGCAATGCGTTATTTAGTAAAATTTGGCCGGTTACCACTATTATTATTGCTTTAGTTTAAGCGCCGGCAAACCCGGTCCATTTTATTCAATTTAATATCACATCATGGCTTATAGTTTCTTGACCTTCCAGGAGATGTAAACTTTTAGAGTTTTTCTTTGATATAAATTCTTCTTTCATTTCTATTAAATATGGTGGCTGCAACGGAATAAGGTCACTAGCCTCGCTTTCATATTTGCTTCTGTAATCATTTTGTCGGATTTGCCAATATATCCCTTTGTAGAGAAGCGTGAGTCGGGCAGTATTAGCTGTGCGCTCAAAGAAAGAAAGAAAGAAAGTAAGAAAGAAAGAAAGATTGAAAGATAAAAAAGAAAGAAAGAAAAATGAAAACAAACTTGTGAATGATGGATTTATACAAGAAAATTGTCCTTTAAAAAATGATGATAAAAAATAAAATAACAAAAAAAATTAAAAAAACATTTGAAAGGTCAGGAATTAATGTCAGATATTTTACGATGTCCTCGGCGCTGGGGTAAGATGGAAAGAAAAAGTGTATGTATCATATCCTTTGAGGAATGGCAGACGGTATTAAAATTCAATTTAATACACACACACACACACACACACACACACACACACACACAGAGGGACACATACGCATGCGCGCGCACACACACACACACATGCATACACACACATGCAGACACACAAACAAACACACAACAGACAGCAACAAAGAAACAAATACACACACGCCCGTATAAATAAGCACACACGGAGACATATACACATACATGTACACACACAATTACATGCACACAAAAATAAAACGCCTGCACACACACACAAACAAATTCTGACACACACACACACACACACACACACACACACACACAGAGACACGTACACACGTACACGCACACAATTACACACTCTTATACACAGACACGTACAGAATTACACAAACACACACACAAACATACACACTCGTACACACACATGCAGATACACACACTTATATACGCACACACGAACATAATTACCAAAACGGACATACACACACACAAACTCACATACTCGCAAACAAACAAACATACACGCACACACTGACAAACACAGACATGCACATACCCACACAAACACACAGACAAACACACACACACACACACATGTAAACAAACACACACAAACACACACACGCGCACATTCACGCAAACAAACAAACAAGCACACACACAAATACACACACGGACAAACACGCAGACAGACAAACACACGCGCACACACGCAAACAGATACACAAACAAAAACATACACATACACATACACACACTTACAAACAGACACACATACAAAAAACATACACCACACACACACAAACAGACACACAGACTAAAACATACACACACACACATACACACACACACACACACGCATAAACAAACACTTGAGTTGAGGAAATCTAACAATCACACACACGGACAAACACACACCCACACACACACACACACATAAACAGACAAAAACATACACTCACACACACACACACACTTATATATACACACTTGAATTGGAAATCTAACAATCACACGCACGGACAAAACACACACAGACAAACACACACATACACACACACACATAAACAGACAAAAACATACACACTCACACACACACACAAATACACACACACACACCTACACACGCACACAAACAGACACACACACTTCTATATACACACACTTGAGTAGGGAAATCTAAGAGAAGAGCTGGAAAAAAACGTGAAATATTTTTCAAGTGGAAAAAAGAAATAGGGTCAGGAAAAAAGAAAAAACTCAACTCAGAATTTAGAAAGGAGAAAAAAAATTTTCATTTAAGCCTTTTTTTTATATATCGATTTATTCAGATTAGTTTTCTCGGTTGTTCTAGGGTGTTCTGAAAAGTTCTGGGACGAACCAAGATGCCAATGAAGTCTTTCCCTGTATTGATTTATTCAAATTAGTTTTACAATAGGAATGCACTGAAAAGTGTTTTGTTTGGGAAATATTTTAGAAAGTTGTTTACTAGACGAATGTATTCGAAAAGGTTTTTACTATAGAAATACATTGGAATGTGTTTTTATGGGAATATATTGGAAATTGATTTATTATAGGAATGCATTCGAAAGTGTTTTATTATAGGAATGCATTGGAAATTGTTTTATCATAGGAATTCGTTGGAAAGTGTTTTATTATATGAATACGTTGTAAAGTGTTTTATTATAAGAATACATTTGAAAGTGTTTTATTATAGGAATACATTTGAAAGTGTTTTATTATATGAATACGTTGTAAAGTGTTTTATTATAGGAATGCATTGGAAATTGTTTTATCATAGGAATTCGTTGGAAAGTGTTTTATTATAGGAATACGTTGTAAAGTGTTTTATTATAGAATACATTGCAAAGTGTTTTATTATAAGAATACATTGGGAAATGTATTATTATTGGAATACATTCGAAAGTGTTTTTATTATAGGAATGCATTCGAAACTGTTTTTTTATTATAAGAATACATTGGAAAGTGTATTATTATAGGAATACATTTGAAAGTGTTTTATTATATGAATACGTTATAAAGTGTTTTGTTATAGGAATACATTGCAAAGTGTTTTATTATAGGAATGCATTTGAAATTGTTTTATTATAGGAATACATTGAAAAGTCTTTTATTATAGGAATACGCTGTAAAGTGTTTTATTATAGGTTTATATTGGAAAGTGTTTTATTATAGGAATGCATTGGAAAGTGTTTTATCTTTAAGAATACATTTGAAAGAGTATTATTATAGGAATACATTTGAAAGTGTTTTATTATAGGAATACGTTGGAAATTGTTTTATTATAGGAATGCATTCGAAAGTCTTTTATTATAAGAATACATTGGAAAGTGTATTATTATAGGAATGAATTCGAAAGTGTTTTATTATGGGAATGCATTGGAACGGGTTTTATTATAGGAATACATTGATGTGTTTTATTATAGGAATACATTGGAACGTGTTTTATTATAGGAATTCACTGGAAAGGTATTTTGCAAAAGGAATGCATTGGACAATGTTTTCTTATATTAAAACATTGGAAAGTTGTTTTTTTTATTATCAGAAATCATTGAAAAGTATTTTCTGTAGGTATTCGTTGGAAATTGTTTACCCTAAAAATTCATAAGAAAGTTCTTTTACCATAGGAAAACCTTGGAAATGTTTTCTATAAAAAATCATAAGAAAACTTCCTTACCATAGGGAAACATTGGGAATTTCTTAGTATAATTTTTTTTTACAAACCTTTCCTTACCATAGGGAAACATTGGGATTTTTTTACGAATTATTTTTTCAAGATTTCATAAAGTTCTTTTACTATAGGAAAAATTGGACATTTTTCACTATAAAGATTCACAAAAAAGTTGTTTTAAGATAGGAAAACATTGGAAATCTTTTACTCTAAGAATTTATAAGAATGTTTTATTACTATAGGAAAAACATTGGGAAGTTTTTACGAATTATTTTTTCAAGAATTCACAAGAAAGTTCTTTTCCTATAGGAAAACATTGGCAATTTTTTACTCTAAGAATTTATGAGAATGCTTTTTTTTACTATAGGAAAACATTGGAAACTTTTTACTATAAGAATCCCTAAGACATTTTTTATTTTTTATTATAGGAACACATTGGATTTTTTACAATAAGAATTAATTGGAAAGTTTTTTTATTATAGTATAAAATTGGAAATTTTTTGCTGTGAAAATTCATTGGAAAGTTTTTTTTATTTTTTACTATAGAAAAACATTGGAAACCTTTTACTATAAGAAATCATTGGAAAGTTTTTTTTTTACTATAGGAAAACACTGGAAATTTTTTACTATAAGAATTCATAAGAAAGTTTTTTTTACAATAGGAAAACCTTGGAATTCCTTTTACTATAAGAATTCATTGGAAAGTGTTTTTTGCTATAAAAATTCATTTGAAATTCTTTTATAAGTGAAACGCATTGGAAAGTAGGGTTTATTAGAGGAATTAACTGAAAACACGCTTTACAATAGAAATTCACAAGAAAACTTTATTTCAGCGAGAAATGTATTTTAATAGGTGTCTGTGTCCAATTCATACCAGAGTCCATTGTTCTGCCAAGTCAGTCGGTTTGGTATAATAACAAAACATCTAGTATTGATCAGTATTACAGTTCGTATCTCACGTCAGGTAATTCAGTCCATTATTTGTTCACTCTCGATACTAATTAAACACCTTGATGGTGTACTTATGCAACTCTTACATATTTCAATAACTTTTTCATTTGCTTTTTTTCTTTTGTCCTTCAGTGAAGCAATAGCCCCCGAAATTGGTTTCTGTCTTATTCGACTTATACACACTTTTAGCTGCTGCTGTCTGGGCCAATAAAGCTTGATAAATTTACAGCAGTGTTCCATTGTCCGACCGTCCTGTTGGCTGGAGCTGTACAGTGTGCCGATAAAGTCCCGCTGCAGGTTGAAAATGTATCAACAAAGATGGCGGTCATTTTGAAGTGCAATAATTAAAAAAAACATTAAAGAGTTGAACTTTTATATGTTTTTTATGAAAAGATTTTATCATTTGTACAATGTGAGTTATTAAATGTCCAATGTTAAAACTGTTTCAAGAATTTGTAGACACCCTGTAGAATACTCAGACTACACCTCTGCAGAGGGGTAAAGTCCCCCGCAAGCGATAACGCTAATCTGTTTCAATCGAACATAATCAAAAGACGAAAAGAAGGAAAGAAAGAAAAGAAAGTGATAGGAATAGAAAGATTTAAATCAAGATGATTATACTTTTTACATATTGAACTATTTTACAATAACTCTTAAGTAAACACATCAAACGTTGTAATAATGAAATTATCATACTGTGGTATTAGGGTAGGTTGATTTTTCACTTCTCTAAAAAATATCAAATTCTCCCAAACATTGAAAGTTGAGTGTTGGTATAATGAATACTGATACCAAGAAATGTATCTCTTACTTGCACCATTGTTTGAGGAAATAGCATCAAAGATCGTCTACTAAAATGATTAAAAACTCCTCATTTTAGCAAAATTTAGAAAATATAGGAATTTCAATACTTAAAACAGAAAAGCTTGTCATTTTAAACAAAACGAATAGAATATTAGGACCAAGTTACCTTTAAGCACCTCAGAAGCGACCTGGATTCAGAGGGACATGTTTCGCTTTGTACCGTCAACATCCGGTTGTTTGTTAGGGTTAGGGTTAGCAGTTAGTTTTATAATTTTTTAAAAAACCGTCTAAAAATCATGTGGTAACAAACAACCGGATATTGACGGTGCAAAGCGAAACATGTCCCTCTGAATCCAGATCGCCCCTGGGGTGCTTAAAGGTAACTTAGTCCAAATATTGTAACTAGAATTCAAATTGAAAATATTCCCCCATCACCACCGACGCATCTGATATGCTGCTTTTTATCTAATAATTAAGCTGTAACAGTGTTAACGTTTTAAAAGACTGAAATATGTTTCCTCAAATAAAAGCAAGGTTTTAAAAAAATATTTTGTGTGCTAATTCTTTATGTTAATTTGCAACTTTCGCCACATGGAAGACATTAAGCTATTTTAAGAATTCCATGTTATTATCCCGTAGTCAGGATCGAATCTGCAATCTGCAGATGACAGTTCTAAGTGGCAGTTATCTGAAATTGCAGGTTCGATCCTGATCACGGGTGATAATAACATAGAATTCTTCATTTAACACTTGTACCCGGTGAAAGAAATTAAAACAGTCTACCCCCGTGGATTGAATAAAGGGATCATTCGAATTTCCGTAAACGCTCCCGATTACGACAAGAAGGTTCCCAAGTTCGAAGAGAAGATTCCCGATTTCGGATAGATGACAATAAAAATGAGGACAATAGTCCGAATAATCCAAATAATACATCTTCTTGGGTTATCTATTACTTTATCATCATCATCATCATCATCATCATCAGGTGGCGCTGTTAGCACGGATATCCATGACAATCCCTCTCCATCCGTCCCAATCACTCATCGTTCTAGGGAGGTCCTCTACGGAGCACCCAGTATCCGCACAGAGCTGGTCAATGTACGTCTTTGCTGGCCGGCCCATATTGGCGTGCCCATGTGCTGGCTTCCACAGAAGGACGTCACTTATGAGTTCGTCCTTGCTTCTCCAGCAGTGTTCTGCGTGTCTCGTCCGTCTTACTCAGATGGTTTGGGTGACATGGAGCAGGTGACCATACAGCTGTTTTCTCGTGGGGTGTTGTTTCCACGTCTTGTTTAGGATCGCACGTAGCATTATTGTGCAGCTCCCATCTAGTTTATTCTCTTCGTTAGGGTCCATGTGGTGCAGCCGTAGAGCAGTACTGACACGACAACGGCTTGGAAGAATTGTCTCTTTAACTTGTCTGTGAGTTTGGATTAATATCTCATCCACAGAAAGCGATGTTAATGCACACATTACTTTTTAGTCAGTCTTCATTCAGAATCAAGCAATCATAGTTTCAAGCTAATACTGTTAATATAAATAATTTGTTAAAAGTTTTTATTTTATTTTATGAAGACATTGGAAAATATTTTACTAGAGGAATGCATTCTAAAGTCTTTTTTATATATAAGAATTCATGGGAAAGTTTGTTCTTTACAATAGGAATGCATTGGAAAGTTTTTTCTAGAGAAATGCATCGAAAAGTTTTGTCTTTACGAAAATGATTCATTGGAAAGTTGTTTTTATTATTGGAATGCATTGGTAAGTCTTTTTTCAAGAGGAATGCATCGAAAAGTTTTCTTTACTAAAATAATTCATTGGATAGTTATTTTTTTTATTTTTTTTATTTTTAATTTTTTTTTACAATTGGAATGCATTGGAAACTATTGTACGAGAAGAATGGATTGGAAAGTTTTCTTTTTACTATAAGAATTCATTGGAAAGTTTTTGACTGTAGAAAGTTCTGATATTAGAATTCATTGGAAAGTTGTTTTTACTATAGGAATGTATGGGAAAGTGTTTTACTATAAGAATGCATTGGAAAGGGTTTTACTATAAGAATGCTATTAGAATGCATTGAAAGGGTTTTACTATAGAATGCATTGGAAAGGGTTTTACTATAAGAATGCATTGGAAAGGGTTTACTATAAGGCATTTTTACTATAGGTATGCATTGGAAGGTTTTACTATAGGTATGCATTGGAAAGGTTTTACTATTAGAATGCATTGGAAAGGGTTTTACTATATAGAATGCATTGGAAAGGGTTTTACTTAAGAATGCATTGGAAAGTGTTTTACTATAAGAATGCATTGGAGAGGGTTTTACTATTAGAATGCATTGGAAAGGGTTTTACTATAAGAATGCATTGGAAAGGGTTTTACTATGAGAATGCATTGGAAAGGTTTTACTATGAGAATGCATTGGAAAGGGTTCTACTATAGGTATGCATTGGAAAAGGTTTTACCATGAGAATGCATTGGAAATTGTTTTACTATAAGAATGCATTAGAATGCATTGGAAGGGTTTTACTATAAGAATGCATTGGAAAGGGTTTTTACTATAGGAATGCATTGGAAAGGGTTTTACTATAAGAATGCATTGGAAAGGGTTTTACTATTAGAATGCATTGGAAAGGGTTTTACTATTAGAATGCATTGGAAAGGGTTTTACTATTAGAATGCATTGGAAAGGGTTTTACTATAAGAATGCATTGGAAAGGGTTTTACTATAGGAATGCATTGGAAAGGGTTTACTATAGGAATTCAATGGAAAGTGGTTTTAAACTTTCCAATGAATCCATTGAAAATAGTTTTACTATAGGAATGAATTGGAAAGTGTTTTACTATAGAAATGCGTGGGGAAGTGGTTTATAGACCACAGAATTGTATATAAATACTTCCAAAATTTGCCTGCTCAGCCACTCGCGCAGATGCAGATAAAAACTTCTTTCTTTTTTTTTTTACACTACGCCATCGATTCTAGACGAAGGGAGGATGACAACAAGAAGAAAGATTAGGAAACTTGATGTCACTTAGACTTCCGTGAAAAGACCACAAGTCAGAGATCGCGTAAAAATTTCGCCGAGAGTAAAACTAATATTTGCAATCTAGTTATTGTGTTGTGGCAATTAATTCCACTCTAATTGATATTTAAAAAAAATGGCGTCCTTGGATTTGATTTAAAATTAGATAATGAGGAAGAAATTCTAAATGTATTTTCATTCTGTTCAGAATTAATGGAAATAAAGTAACTAAGAAATACAAGATTTTACATTTGATTTACGCTGAGTCACAACTATGTTTCACTCTCTCGTGTATTCCCCACGAATATACTTAGCTGGAATGCTAACGTTTGCTATTTTTTAATTATCTTCTTTTTTTTTTAAATTTACAAAAAAGATCGTTTTTTTTTTTTCAAATCTTTTTTATTTTCTTTCTTTTTCTTTTTGTTTTTCTTTTTACTTTTTTAATTTTTCAATATCTTTTGTCCGAATTTGCTTTTATAAAAAAGCAAATATAGTTTTTTAAAAACTTTAAAAACTTTTTTATTTTCATTTTCATTTATAATTTTTTTGTATGGTTTTAATGTTTTTCTCAGAATTTGCTTTTTTTAATTTTTTCACATTTTTTAAAATTTTTTAAAATTTTTAATTTTATCTTTGATTTTTTTTAAATTTTTAAAAATCTTTTTCTCAGAATTAATTTACCGATGGTTGATTGAGCAAATGTTTCAGCCTAACTAACTTCTTTTTCTTTTTTCGCTCTATTGCATTTCGAAATCGCACTTTACCACAATTAGTTCCGTATCTTTCCGCTCCTTTTTTTTCTTGTAGGGGGCGTACTATTCTTGTTTTGACCTAAATATCGATCTTCTTTGTTCCGGGGAAAATACTAGACGACTTTCCAGCAACGAAATTTCTCATCAATTGGGTTACCTATCGTTATTGACTCCATTTTGGCTCGATTTTTATAATCTAAATTGAATTCACTAGTACAACCCCCCCCGGGTGATGTAAAAATTGCAACATATTGCCTGAGGAGTGGGAGCAAAAAATTCAATGTCAGCGAGTTTGTACCCTAAGTAAATAAAATCATCAAATTCTTTAAAGGATTAAAAAATAAAACAATTTGAAATGTAAACTTTAAATATGTATTAAAATAAAACAAACTATATATAGATATATAATATCAGTCATGTATTTATTAAAAATTGTTTTAAAAAAACAATGAAGCCTGTCTAATGTTGCATGTTCAAATTTTCAGTGTATTTATTCTATGTTATAACGATTTTGGGTAATGTGACGTAAGCAGCGACGTAGTTTTTGTTACAGACAAAAACTGGAAGCGAATCTCCATTATTAATAGATATTATACATATTATAAATATATTATTTGAAATTTGAAATGTAAGGATTAAAAAATAAAACAATTTGAAATGTAAACTCTAAATATGTATTAAAATTAATTAAAATATCCTATTTTATCCATTCTATACTTTCTTTCCTTTATTTCCCTTTTCAACATATTGTCGGATTCACTTCCATTTCCATTTTATATATATATATATATATACTAGTACAAAATTTAAAAAAACACCCTCCGGACGATGTAAAAATAGATTTTTAAAACATATTGCTTGAGGGATGGGAGTTAAAAATTAAATGTCAGCGAGTTTGTACCCTAAGTAAGTAAAATCATCAAATTCATTAAAGGATTAAAAAATAAAACAATTTGAAATGTAAACTTTAAATATGTATTAAAATAAAACAAACTATATATAGATATATAATACCAGTCATGTATTTATTAAAACTTGTTTTAAAAAACAATTAGGACTGTCTAATGTTGCATGTTTAAATTTTGAGTGTATTTATTCTATGTTATGAAGATTTTGGGTAATGTAACGTAAGCAGTGACGTAATTTTTGTTACAGACAAAAACCGGAAGCGAATCTCCATTATTAATAGATAACTCATTGTATTCAAACCCCTCAACTTGACCGTTGTGTATCTGTGATTATAATTAAGCGTTCAAACATTTTGTTCTATAGTCTCTTGTTACTTTCTTACGGTGCTACGTCTATCTTCTCTTCTTCTCTGCTGGTCGTGTTCTTTTGGGGAATGTAGAGATGACGTGTCAACGTTCGTTACGTTACGCTCTCATTTCGGAATGAGGGTGACGTGTCAACGTTTGTTACGTTATGCACTCATTTCGGAATGGAGAGATGACGTGTCAACATTTGTTACGTTATGCTCTCCTTTGAGAATGGAGAGATGACGTGTCAACGTTCGTTACGTTATGCTCTCCTTTTGGAATGGAGAGATGACATGTCTTTAGTCATGCAATCAATTAAACCACAAGACATTTTTTCCTTTATCAAGATTTATTTAGCCCATTCTTTTTCGCCGCGCGGGTGAGTTTCAACCTCGCAGTAGCACGTCTGCCTTGCTTCAATATCAGGTTGAAACTACAATCTAAACTAACTAATTACCTGATGTGCGAGATTCACGCCTCTAGTGGTCAGAGAGCTATAACCGTCATGGTAGTTTTCCAAAGGCCCTTTTGAATTCTCGCTACAGAGTATGTCAACAATTTATGCTACCACATAAATTGTAACAACAGTAGTAGAAAGTCTGTTGTATTCCTTGAAATCCGAGGTAGAACAAGCGTGTACTTGTAGCAGAGAATCTAGTGGTAGTCTTCCTGGCATTAAGTCCAGTTAACCACTGATTTTACTTTTTTTTTTAAATTTAGAGCTGGACGCCGCGTGCATTGAGACCTAAGCATGTTTATATTTTTTAAATACAAGTCTTACGTTATAACATTCCATTGCGTGAGCACACTTCACGTTATATAAACGCTGAACAAGCCATTTTTTAATATTTCAATATTTAACCTTATGAAGGAAAATTAACACCATAATATTTCATCTATAATTTTATATCTAGTCTGCTATTTTAGCTTTGGGCACCTTTAGATGATTTTTATTATTGAGCACCTTTAGATGCTAAAACTTTTCACATTCATTTCTTATATATATATATATATATATATATATATATATATATATATATATATATATATATATATGGAAATACGGTGAGGAAATTAATCCGACAATATGAGAAGAAAATATTTTAAAAATATAACTAAACCACAGGATGTCATGTTTGGAGGAAACAATTTTATGTGTCAGTACTTAAGCATTTCGGTATATTGTACCATCTTCAGGACACTGTTAAGTAATGTTTATGTGAGGGACAAAATGAAAGATGTTAAGTGTATAGTGAATGTGTGAATATGATGTTATTAACCGTTAATTTTTATATGCGCGTTTGTTTACGAAAGCCAATGACGTGATCAATGCATGTGCAAAAATCGGTGAAGATCATATGATGACGCATGGATAAACGTGAATAGGCGGAGAACGAAAAGTTGACAAAGATATGACGTATTTCATATGGAATATTAATGTTAGAAAAATAAGAAGATTAAAATAATATATAAATACATATAATCTATATATACGTATATCCACATATATTCATACATAGACATGTATATATATATATTATACATATATATATATATATATATATATATATACATATATATATATATATATATATACACACATATATACATATACATACACACATATATATACATACGTGTATATATATACATATATATATACATATACACACACATATACTTACACACACATACATATACATACGCATACATACGTGTATACATATACATACATATACATACGTATGCTCATACGTACATATATATATATACAAAATGTATACATGCATGCATAGACGTATCATGTTATACTATATATATATATATATATATATATATATATATATATATATATATATATATATATATATAACTTACAAAGAAAGAAAAACTTAATAAATCGCCATCCCTTATAATTTATTTCAACCAGAAACTTTTAAAAAGTTATTTCAACCAGAAACTTTTAAAAATTTTAAGAAATTAAAAAAAAATTTAAAAAGTTTCTGGTTGAAATAAATTATAAAGGGATGGCGATTTGTTAAGTTTTTCTTTCTTTTTAAGTTAAATATTACTCTGTATATAATCTAATGTATTGATTATTATACATTGAGCTCTCTTTAGGGAATCATAAAAATCCTTTTATGAGTATATAGTATGGTTATACAGTGAGATTTCGAAGATCCCAAATAGAATCATTCCTTACAAGCAGTCATTTGGATTACCTTTATATATATATATATATTATATATATTATATATATATATATATATATATATATATATATATATGAAACCCAATATGTGCATATCCATCTTTGATTCCTGATTGCAATTTGAGCCAGTGGATCAGAAACCTCAAAAAAGTTATTTCTCCAATGAAAACCGTAATTTTTCTTCTGACATTTTATCGCTGGAACATGTCGTGTCGCGAGAAAATAAAATTGGAATGATTTAGAAGAATCAACGCAAAATAACATTTTACATTTTTCCGCTATTTTTCATCCAGGAAGCCCAATATGACAGCAAATATTTGTTAATTGGTGGAGGGGCTTAATATTTTAAGGATCAAACATTCCTTTAAAGGAAATTATACCCAGTTTAATAAATTCATACAGGTCCATCATAATAATATTGTTTCAAGTATCTCTCTTTTTGCTACAAATAATGTTCAATAGATATGAAATAATAATAGAAAAAAAAATCTTTATTTAGGAGGATTTAAGGATATTTAACTCACATATATAAAATGCATAACGTGCAAATTTACAAGTGTCTAAGTCCAACGAGAGGACACAGCGTATTACCTGGCCTTCGTCAGAGCACAGACACTGACATCAGAATACCATTGTCAACAGGGGAGAGGGGGTTAAAGTTTAGGTACTGGACATGTATGCCGAAAAGCAGATCTCCTTTAGGTTAAATCCTTCTTAACGGACATAAATTCCACCATCATATGTCACCCTGCCGAAAGAAAAAAAATACTAAAAATCAAGGAATTAACCGATTTTAATGAAATTTTCAGTGTTCATACATTAATAAATAAACAATATAATGCACCAGTTATTTTATTTTTCTGGTCAGTTAACTTTGAACCACGCATGTTTGTGAATCTGTGTTACGCCTCAAAGATACGTGGTTCAAAGTTAACTGACCTGAAAAAATGTAAGAGGTTTCAAATAAAATAACTAGTGCATTATATTGATATGAGATATCTTTATAACATTAAAAGTTAAATACTTTTGTTAAAAGGGGGCGTATACTTTTGCTAGTCTTATTATAATGGAGATTGTGTATTTTTCTGTCTGTAACCGAAACTATATTCCTACTCAAGTCACAATTCCCTTAGTTATTGACATCACATTCTCCATGATTTTATTTTTATCTAAACCTCAATTATTAATAAAATTGTCTTACATTATTAATACTGTTAAGCATATCTTACATACAACAACATGCAATTATATTTATATACAAAAAAATAGCGGTTTACAGTGTGAACGGGAAGGCTAATTTGCATATTAATTTTTAAAAAATCGAATTTAATAAATATGTGCTTAGTATTATTGATTTCTAATTGTTTGGTTTTATTTTAATGAATATAGAAAAATCTCTTCAATGAATCTTAAATGAAACCATTAACAAGAAAAAATAACTGTCATTTTATTCTTTACTTCCTCTTTTAACTAAATACTTAAATTAGAAAAAATAACAATGAAAGACGAGAGTGATGGAAGAGTAAATTTCAATTGTTCTATTTATCGATTATACTCCCTCTGTTTTCAAATCTTTTTATATTCCCTCTGTTTCAAATCTTTTTATCTGTATTCTTATTTAGTTTCATTAGCCTTTCTAATTTAATACAATATTTTATTACATTAAAACTTAAATACTTGCACCCGGAGGGTGCATATATTTGCTAGTATGAAATAATAATAATAGAAAAAAAATCTTTGTCATAGATGCATTAATAAATTAATCGGTTTTATGCAAGTTCATTATTTTTGTTTTATTGATTAACATTTTGACCCATAGAAATTTCATGGCATACAGAAACAAAAAAAATAAAAAATAAATAAAAAAATAAATAATAAATAATAATAATAATAAATAAAATATAACCTTATTGTAATCTTGTTTGGTTAATTTTGTTTTACGGCATATCAACCTCAGTGAGTAATTCAATGGCGATAAAGTTTTGAAATAATTAAATTCTTAATGGATACTCAATTTTTTATAAACACATTTTTATATTTCACCCATACATGGGACCCTAACAGGTACTACCACTCCGGCACAGAGGGAACCAGGGAGAAATGGTGTAAAGAGGGTGCTCCACATTCCCCATACCTCCAGAATTGAAACATCGCCATCAGATAGAGTTTAACGTCATTTCCAGGACATGAAGACCCTTAGATCTTGCTATGAAAAAATAAAAATAAATAATCAATAACTTAAAATTGGTTAACTTTCAGACGTTTTCGATTGTATCTCAAGATTCCTCGGGCAAAAATTCTTTTATAAACCAATCTGTAAGACTAGGGACGCACTAGAACTCATTTTGTAGAAAAGTCGCCATTTTTCGCGACCCCCTTAAATTTGGAGAGCTGAAAATCGACATAACTCTGCCAATTCTTGGAATTAGTAGCTCAAATTTTGCGGAATGTCTAAATTTAAGATAGTTCACACCTCTCCAAAATTTCAGAAAAATTGAAGTGGGTGGGTGACATGGCCTGGATAATTTGACAGGGAATTATCCATATATATTGGTATCATATAAATATGCAAAAATATTCTACATTATGAGCACTAGTTTTTCTCAAATAAATTCTCTGACGAAGCTTCGGGTACAAACCGAGGTGAAATATCAATTGAACGAAGTTGTTTTGTGCATTAACCGTTTTTCCTCAATTCTAATCCTATTATATTATATAAATAATTTACTGTATGTACAAAATCTAAAAATTTTTGTCGCTTACGATTTTGCATTAAAGATTCTGCGAGCGAAACCAATTAGAAAGAAAACCAAAAACAAATATTAAAAAATCCCAAAACATCCCAAATAGGTCTCTAACTTCATCCGCGTTGATACGGCAATCCAACAGAGTGACGACAATCCAGCAAAGTCTGGATCCATCGTGAAATACTGCGGGGGCGCCCTGGGATACTGCTAATGATGCTCCATCCCCGAAACCATGCCTGAACCCAAATTCATCATCTGATGAAGGCTTTGTTGGAAGCAATACCGCTGTGCAAGCCGTAGTCATTGTATGAATTCGTATAATCAGTGGTTACGTGTACAAAATAATATATCGCTCAAAAATAAATAAGTGAAATTGATTTCTAAGTGTAGACATAATTTCTCCTCTGTCAGTTTGTTAGATTTTACGGCATGTTAACCTTTGTTAGGTTAGATGTGACACAAGGCCAGAAGTATAGGGCGCCCAATGAGAATTGAACTCACTAATAAGGTCTGTAAATCTAGCTTGCTAACCATTACACCACGTG
>CM042173.1:52500-87500 GCA_023376005.1 Doryteuthis pealeii | reverse complement strand
AAAACTCACTAACTTTCTCAGAGCTCATATATCTTATTTCAAACCCAAGTAAAAATGCCTTGGTAGACAAACACACATCTTGCGTCTGTCTTCTTCAAACAGAACCTGACGTTCACCTCCTCCAAGAATTTCGGCAAAACTCGGCAAAATTTTCTCTCTCTCTCTCTCTCTCTCTCTCTCTCTCTCTCTCTCTCTCTCTCTTCTCATTTTTGTCCCTGTTGACACTCCTCGGCCAATCAGAAGCCAACAGTTCAGACTTTCACACGTCATCCCTGATTCTAGTCAATTTCCCCTTTTTTTATAATGTATAACTAAAATCAAGTTTTTTCCACGTTGCATTAATTTGAATTTGAAGACGTTTTTGTTTTATTTCTTCTTGTTGGGCATTCAAATAGTTCAAAACTCATTTTTAAACTATTTTTTAAAAATCTAGTTAACCCATACATAGATGGGACCCTAACAGGTACTACCACCCAGGGTCAGAGTGGACCTGGGAGTAATGTCAATGAAGGGGTACTCCACATTCCTCAGAGCTCTAGAATCGAGACCCCACCATTAGATACAATTTAACGATGAAGCGATTATCTTCCCTTGTTTGGATGGGGTAGAGATTGACAAAGGGTTTGCCACTAGGGGGCGTTGCAGCCTGGCTATTTAAACACAGCCCCGGGAAAACTAATATTTGTGACTCAAAAGATATGCACTAGACAAGTGTCTGACCATTAGGATTTATTTTTGGTGGGGGACTTGCCCCCCCCCACTAACTATAGGCTCATATGTGTGCCTTTTACGTGGTCCCTATTATACTCTATCTGGTAATCTGAACATTAGCTACATAAATGAAAGTAACCTCCCCTTGTTTCTTTCACTTTCAGGAAGCCGCATGTTTTGGTCGGCCATTTTCATTTCACTGTAAATTATATATTGTTTCATGAAGACCAATTTCCTCATCTTTGTCACAACATTTCCTTAAAGACAATGATTCTATATTTCAGGGCCACAACCTTTTTGCCAACATCAGTTCCGAAGACTATTCTGATATAATTAACCTGCTGAAGCAAGCAATCCTTGCTACGGACCTTTCCCTGCATGTACAGTAAGTCGTTTTTTTCTTTCTTTTCCTTATCCAATATGGTAGTGCGCATGTGAAGAAAGGGCCGTTACCAAGTCCGGCATAGCGTTTGTTCCAGTTCACCATTCTCCCATTTGTCGAAAGTCATCCACCCTTAGCCACTCAACACTTCTATCTAACATCCTGATGAAGTTTTGCTAAAAGCCGAAACGTTATAACGTCGACTTATTTATTTGGAGATACATTTTAATACCTGTATCCGTTTTTCGGAAGTACATATATCAGGTTTGGGCATTAGTGTGAAGCATTAAAGAGCTTTATTATAACAATGAAGTTATCATAATATATTCATCTGGGAATAAATATCAGGAAACTCAGTTGTTTTTTTTTTTTTTTTTTTTAGTTAAAAAAGAGTCAGCAATCAGCCAGGAAATTACTACTGTCCACGGTCTTGAAGAAGGGAGTTCATCATAATCCCGAAAATTCACCACTACTAAATAAAAGGAACTAAAAAAAAAAAAAAAAAAACAACCGAGTTTTCTGATATTATTCCCATGATTATATCTACATTATTATAACTAGCAATATATTATACTAAAAAGAAATTCTTCCATCTCTTGTTTTCATTGTTGTTTTTTCTAATTTAAGTATTTAGTTATAAGAGGAAGTAAAGAATAAAATGACAGTTATTTTTTCTTGTTAATGGATTTCATTATGATTCATTGAAGATATTTTTGCTTATATTCAGTAAAATACAGTTAGAAATCAATATACTAAGCACATATTTATTAAATTCGATTTTTTAATATTAATATGCAAATTAGCCTTTCCGTTCAAACTGTAAACCGCTATTTTGTTGAATATATAAATACAATTGCATGTTATTAGCATGTTGATATGGTCAAGAGTGGCTTCTGGACCATTGATATAATTAACAGCGTCGATCCCAGGGGGCCATCCCCCCAGGCAACACCTGCCCCCTCGATTTAAAGGGGCAGGGCTGGGTTTATTGCCCAGTGCCTGAGGCGCCCCCCTTGAGGGGGAATGCCGACGGGATCGACGCAATTTTTCACCTGCCACTCCATGAGCTTCGGTTTGTGGGTGGTCCCACGTTAATAGGGACTTTGTGCCTGACCCGTACAAGTGGGGTACGCGGTAAATATCATGTAGATATGGTCAACAGTGTAAGGAATGTAAAACAATTTTATTAATAATTGAGGTTTAAATAAAAATAAAATCATGGAGAATATGATGTAAATAACTAAAGGAATTGTGACTTGAGTAGTAATATAGTTTCGGTTACAGACAGACAAACACGCAATCTCCATTATAATAAGAGATATAGCACTTTAATGCTTCACACTAATGCTAAAACCTGATATATGTACTTCCGAAAAACGGATACAGATACAAATATATATCTAATATATATATATATATATGTTATTACTTTCGTCTTGTAGAATAAAGTAGATCACGGTTTGAGTATAACGTAGGTAATAATTATTCTTCTTTGACGCTTCAAGCGAGTAATTAACCGATATAAAATTGCTTTTCCCAAAGAATCTCATCATGTTTCGCTCTGCAGTCGCGCCATCTATCGGATAACATCGTTTGATAAAGACCTGGCATCGAATACCGAATTTGCCCACAGAGATCTGCAACCCCACCTCCAAACCCCGCCAAATCCCATCCCCCAGAACACGTGACTTACATTTACCTATCAAAAATAATCGCGATCTCTCTTAGATATTAAAATGATAAAGATATAAAACCCATTTCTGTATCCTTCATTTTGTCCTAAGCAGACCCCACAAGCCAAGTTTTTTAGACTATTTCCTTTGTACTGCTGCTTATTATTTCCTGTTGATTATTTATTGAGCTACCGTATGTATTCATGTATAAGTCGATCTCGTATATATATATATATATATATATATATATATATATATGTAAATGTATACCAGACAATTAATATATGCACAATTACAATATAACTACTGATAAAAATAATAATCAAAAACATACATCCTTATTAACCAATAATTATTTTCACATAATTATAACCACACTCAAGAACAACAACCACAATGTGAAACATGTCAAACACCCCTGACAGTCAAACACTTAATGATGGAATGCAGATTTTTTGCTCACATCAGAAAACATTATTTTAAAGCAAACAATATGAAGGACCTATTTGAAAATGTTAACATAGAGGATATTTTCTCCTTTTTGAGGGAAATAAAATTATACCATAGAATATAGACATGAAACAAATCAATGTCATAGAGTATGATTCCCAATAATGCTAACACATTGTTAAAACCAATTACTAAATGTATATATATGAATACACAATATGTATAACAACCCAACCGCTAGGCATGATATAACCCTGGACGGGTTGATATGCCGTTAAAATTAATAAACCAAACCAAACCAACTAACACTATTTGCATAAACATTCACTAGCACACAATTGTCATCAGAATACAGCGTTCCATACTCACGCCATAAAATAGAATATTTGACGTCATATTTTAAAACCGTCTCCTTTTTCAAACTCAAAAAAAAAATTTTAAAAACAGACTGAATAACAAGGACTACCACTCGCTTTTCTCACTATTCTGTGATAAATAATTTCTTATCACCTTCCCATACCAACAAATGCCCTGAAGATGATCTAATTAATAGATCGAAACGCTGTAGCGTCGGCCAATAAACTCACCACTTAACCCATTTAAACCTGTGTTTTTTCATTTTTATCAATATACTTATATATATATATATGTGGAGAAAAGTAGACAAACACGGGATGTTATGGAAACTGCATGTTTATTGTCGACGATGCAACGTTTCGGCCATTTTGACCATCATCAGGAAAAACGCTTTTCAGAATGGTGAAAAACAGTAGGTTGTCAGTAGGGGTAGCTGGGGGGATGGGTAGTGGATTTTCTTCCCTCTAAATGGGGAGTGTTTATGTGGAGATGCAGGTGTTTGGTCAGAATGTTGGAATGGTAAGGATGGGTAAAATGGATGTGTATGTGTGTTTGGGAGCTGGATTATTTATTTTTTAAATCTTCCTGTCCATCTCTTTTGTCTATTTTTTTATATAAATTTATATTTATATATATATATATATTGAAAAGAGAAATAAAGGAAAGAAAGTATTGAATGGATAAAACAGGATATTTTAATTAATTTAACTTACACGTGTTTTGGTCAGGAGTTTATCCATGTGTACATTATTCAATCTATTATTATTTTCAAATAACAAAATGAAATGAAATAATAATAGAAAAAATGTAGAAATGTTCCGCACACAAAGAAATATCGACCTTCCTCAGAGTAAATACTTATTTTTTGAAATAAAATTCGTTGGAACGTGTAGAATTTTTGAAATGTTCGAAAAAATAACTTTAAAAAATTACGTGAAGAGAGTGTTCAAACGCGGCCGAGAAGACAGTTATAATGACATCATGTCGCATGCGACGGGTTTTGATAATAATAATAATAATAATAATAATAGATTGAATAATGTACACATGGATAAACTCCTGACCCAAACCCGTGTAAGTTAAATTAATTAAAATATCCTATTTTATCCATTCAGTACTTTCTTTGCTTTATTTCTCTTTTCAACAAACCGTCGGATTCACTTCCATTTTCGTTTTGCACACACACAAACACACACACACACACATATATATCTTATTATAATGGAGATTATGTGTTTTTCTGTCTGTAACCGAAACTATATTCCTACTCAAGTCACAATTCTCTTAGTTATTGACATCACATTCTCCATGATTTTATTTTTATCTAAACCTCAATTATTAGTAAAATTGTTTTACATCATTAAGACTGTTAACAATATCTACATACTAATAACATGCAATTCTATTTATATATTCAACGAAATAGCGGTTTACAGTGTTAATGGGAAGGCTAATTTGCATATTGATCTTAAAAAATTTATTTTAATAAATATATGCTTAGTATTATTGATTTCTAATTGTTTGGTTTTATCTTAATAAATATGAGCAAAAATCTCGGGGATAAATTTTAACAGAAATCTATTAACATAAAGAAATAACTGTAATTTTATTCTTTTCTTCCTATTTTAACTAAATAGTTAAATTAGGAAAATTTACCACTGAAAGACGGGAGTAAGGGAAAATGGTGGAACAGTTAGTTTCAAAGTTGTTCTATTTTCCGATTATACCCCCTCTGTTCCAAATATTTTTATCTGAATTCTTATTCAGTTTCATTAGCCTTTCTAATTTAATACGATATTTTATTACATTAAAACTTAAATACTTGCACCCGGAGGGTGCATATATTTGCTAGTATATATAAATATATATGTGTGTGTGTGTGTGTGTGTGTGAGTGTAAAGAAAAAAGCTTAAATACCGGGTACTCAGCGATTATGGTCCATTTCTTTTAAAAGAGGTCCTTTGGAAAAGATTCTTTCATTTATTCATTCATTTGATTCCTTTCTTATTCAATTCTTTAATTCATTTTTACATTAATTGATAAATCCTCACGGGGAGAAAAAACCCAGCAAATAGTTTGATTGTAAAAATATACTACCAAACATCCCCGGGGAGAAAAAATTTTGGGGGAAAAATAGAAAAGACCAAGATAATCGTACCAACCAAAAATAATATATTGGTACAATATTTGGCAAAAGAAAAAAACACAATATTATATATATATATATATATATATATATATATATATATATATATAAGATATATATATTCATACAAAACCGCCAGGAAACTAAAGCTAATAAGTAAAAAGTGCTCAATACCTAAGTAGAGCAAATAATAAAGATAAATCTAATGAGTCAGATAAACGTACAAAAAGTTTTGCTTAATACTCTTCAGGGCTAAGATCCGAGTCGGAGCATTAAGCGAAACTTTTAGTAGGTTTATCTGACTCATTAGATTTATCTTTATATATATATATATATATATATATATATATATATATATATATATGTGTGTGTGTGTGTGTGTGTGTGTGTGATTTAAGAGTAAGGAAATGAATCCGACGTATATGTATATATAAAATGGTATCAAGAAAACATATTTTGTTAAAAATTTATATTGCTAATATTGCCAATAGTTCGATTTCAACAAAAAAACCTTCATCAGGACATAATAATAATTGTGACCGTTTTAAGATGTGAATATTTTAAATCCGGATTCTTCAAGAGAGAAACAGAGAAATATTTTGAAATTAAACTGGAAATATTGTTTTTTTTTTTCAAAAAGCGTGTATCGCGTTCGTTCGCTGCGTCACGTTTTTTCAATGCGTCACGTTCCTTTGGTGTAACAGTATGTGTGTGTGTGTGTGTGTGTGTGTGTGTATATATATATATATATATATATATAATGATAAAGGAAATGACTTACCGGATAACAAAATATTGAGTTAATCGCAATATTGATGGTCGGTACAAGTATTAACCGAATAAGTCAGTGTTATAATGAATATAAAGTGCTCAATACGCTAGTAGAGCGGATTTAGTATTATATTCATTTCCCAATTGCCTTGATTAATTTATTGAAATTAACCCGAAAGATCCTTATGGTGAAACTTGAGTAGGTTATTTCTACATATACCGTAATACTATATACATATATATTATGGACTCTCTCGTCGATTTTCGACGAATGAGGGTTCACACACACAATGAACACCCACACAGTGATTTGTTTATAGTGGTGAAGACTTGTGTTGGACCATCCACACTTTTTGGCACAGTCGATAGGAAAGAATTGGTACTTCAAGGGTTGCCACAAATATATATATATATATATATATATATATATATATTTTTACCAACCCCTCCGCGCGAGCAGGATGTGACACAAGGTCAATTTCTTAAGCGGAGTTCAACAGGTTTGAATTCAGAGTTTTCCTTCTCCTAGACCGGTTGCCTAACAAGGTTAAAGGCCCAGTCTGCCCTACTATTTGCCCATAACTGGAGGGAGAGGTAGGATTCATACCTTTCCCAAGGGTATTAGCGCTAAGTGAAATGTAATTACCACGTCCAGGATTTGATATATATATATATATATATATTGCAAAGTGGTTTCCTATTGCTAACACTTTAAGCTAAATCCCCCTCATATATTGAATGACCCTCGTATGTGTTTGTTTGCCAATTGCTTTTACTTTCTGTGTTATAGAAGGTTAAGAACACATTGGTATAAATCATTAATTGTATTGACAGAACGAAGTGTTTCGGCAAACAACTATACACATGTTTGAAAAACGTGACTGGACCGAAGTCGCCATCTTGTCTTTTAGTTTTTTTAGTATTTTTATTTATTTTGTCAGTCTTTACGTCTCTCGTGTTGTCACACGATTTTGGTTAACAACTTCATAATTGATCAGATAACTAACCATTACTGAAGGGAAAATGTGCATTGTCTACAGGAGAGCGAATAACTACACAGCGGGGCCGAAACATTCGTGTAATGACGTCGTATCTGTTATGGATCCAAGCACTGCAACACTGATGGAACAAAACATGTATACCACATGGTTGAAAAGTGAAGCTCACTTGTTCATACTCCCTGAAAGCATCTTGATCAGCCTATTGTCTTTGCAACGAAATTTTATATTTGGAGACGAAATATTTATAGGAAATTAGAAGCGGTCACCCAGCATCGCCATGGTTGAGGGGTATTTTTTAAAGTTAGTCCCGCGGATCCATTATTACTCAATCGTGAGTTGGATCCTCGTCGGATGCCCCATTAAAATCCCCATCTAAAAAAATAAGACCTAGCATTGATCCAGCCACTCTGAAAATAAACATTAATGTCTACTATTCAAAATATTAAATGCAAAAAAAATTCCATTCTGTTATCATTTAAATTCTATTTTTTAATCCTTTTCACAAATATAAATCCCGCCCTGTCGGCTGGGGCGTTAGAATGCACCGACTGCACCTCTCCAGAGGGGTAAGACTCCCCCAATGGGGCCACCTGTTGGCCGTGGGTGGCGACCCGTGATGCTTAAGGATAGAGCCCAGGTGGATGAGCAGTTCATGACATGCAATACTCCACTTTGGTCCTATCTTGGGTTAGACGGGCGGTCGGAGAGGCCCCCCCCGATCAATCGGCTGGTCACGTCAAGCCCTAGCACCTATATGATTTTCCCAACCCTATTGCCCTTATGGCAAGCCCCAACCCCTTTTTATCATATGGGTGCTATAAGGCGGTGGCTGCGGGTCTACATGTCCTGGGAATGACGTTAAACTCTATCTGATGGTGAGGTTCCAGTTTTGAAGGTTTGGGGAATGTGGAGCACCCTTCATCACCATTGCTCCCTGGTCCACTCTGACCCGAGTGGTAGTACCTGTTAGGGCCCATCTATGGGTTAAATAGAAAAATGTATTTATAAAAAAATTGTATTATCCATTAAGAATTGATTTATTTCAAAACTTTATCGGCATTAAATGACCCACTGAGGTTGATATGCCGTAAAACAAAACAAACCAAACCAAATATAAATCAAATCGTTATTATTTTTACTCAAAAACAAGCCCTGTGGATATTTAATGTGTATATATATTTACTTTGTCATTAACTGTTTTACTTCGGAAGTTTCCCCTGGGCCTACACATACATACAACTGCCCTTTATATATGTATAGAAGTTTCCTCCGGACATACATATCCACATAACTGCCCTTTATATATGTATAGAAGATAGATAGATGGACTCTACAAACCGAGTTCAAATCCTGGATAAAATAGATTGATGATTGCTCTCTCATATATCTGACGGTAACCCCTTTCAAGGAGTCAGACTCTCTCGCACGAAACAAAAAAAATGGTGTCCGGTGTAGGACACTGAACTGAATCTGGGGATGAGGTTCCAATTCTGAAGCAATAGGGAAGTGTGGAGTACCAGTTCATTGCCATTACTCCAAGGTCTACTCTGAACCGAAAAAAAATTATCAAAGAAAAAGAAAGAAAGAAAGAAAGAAATAATTGTCAAATGAAGACAAAGAAAGAAAGAAAGAAAGAAAGAAAGAATTATCAAATTGTTGAGTATCTGGCCGCCATCCTTAGTTCCAGATGTAGTAAATAAATAAGCAAGCCAATAAGTATCCGGTGTTATAGTATTCTTTGTAAGTCCGACGTCCAAGATGATCCAAATAGCAATGAGCCAAGGTTAAGAATCAGACCAGTATAAATACAACAACAGCAGCAGCAGCACTGCCAGTGATTGGACAATAGATTGCCTTCGGTGGTCACGTGGTAATCAACGAGTCTATATTTAGAAGTAGGTATCTACCACACGCCTTATATCACAAAACAATCCAACACAAATAAAGACAGAGAAAAAAGAAAAAAAGAATTATGGAATAAAGAGAAAGAAAGAAAGAAACAAAAAAAAATCATTATCAAATAAAGACAAAGAACCAAAAAATAAATAAATAATCATCCAATAAAGAGAAAGAAAATAAGATTCAAAGAAATTAAAAAGAAATCAGTTAGTTAAAGAAAATGGATAGAAATGAAAATAAAAGTGGGAACACACAAAATTTGAACTCGTCTCACCGATTCCAATTTCCTCGACAATAACCGTTCCGGCAATCGCGTGACTCTGCACTCTAAAGGATTTCAACCAATATCGACAATATGTCCAGGAATAAATAAGTTTTGAAGCGGACACTCTGCCATTTGTTCCAATGGCGGGTGGATGCATCTAAACCGGTCAGTTTTTATGGTTGATAAAGTTTCTCAAGGAATGTATAATTCATTTCCCGCCAATTCTCCAACAATGGATTCCTAAGATAACAACTACAAATCAAGCCTTACAAGATTTACCTCCCTTGCCAAAATGCTCTCCATAAATCTTTGAACGCTAGAAATAATATTCTCGTGGCCAGTAGCGATATATTTAAGTGCATAGTTTATTTAGATGCCCTATTCTGAGTAATATATACTAGCACTTAGCCGTATCAAGAGGTTGCAAAATGGCCGCTATAAAAAAAAATAAAGGACGGAGTAATTGTTTTTATTAACATTTAGAATAATCGGACCATTTTACCTTTACGCACCCCTTTTTGATCTCGATTAAGAAAGGACATGTTTTTCATTTACACCGCGAATATCCGGTTGTTTGTTAGGGGTTAGGGGTTAGGGTTAGGGTTAGGTGTTAGTTTCGTAATTTAAAAAATCTAAAAATCGTCTGTTAAAACAACCGGATATTGACGGTGTAAATAAAAAACATGTCATTTCTTAATCGAGATGATAAAGGGGTGCCTAAAAGTCATGGTGGTGAAGGGGTGCTCCACATTCCCCAAACCTCCAAAACTGGAACCTCATCATCAGATAGAGTTTAACGTCATTCCCATGACATGTAGACCCGCAGCCACCGCCTTCTAGCACCCATGATAAAAAGGGATTGGGGCTTGCCATAAGGGCAATAGGGTTGGGAAAATCATATAGGTGCTAGGGCTTGACGTGGCCAGCCGATTGATCGGCGGGGGCCACTCTGACCGCCCGTCTAACCTAAGTAAGGTTCTAAGAAGAAGAAGAAATGTGATAATAATAATAATAATAATAATAATAATAATAATAATAATAATAATAATAATAATCCTTAGTTTTATTATTCTTTCATACTTCAAAAAACCCAGTACATTTATTTTGTTAGTTGGTTTTGAAGGCAATTGTAAAGAAAAAAGAAAATCTCTTCTACAGAAGTTGTTGTTAGTGGCTGGAACAGCAACAACTTCAGTTCCCACGATCTTTTGTAGAAGGGATTTTTATCCCGAAATATTAAGAATTAAGAATAAATCACAGGTTAACAAACAACACCACAGTTACCTTCTTTTTCGTTACACTTGCATTGTGATAGCCTTCGAAACCAACCAACAAACCAATATAAACACAATGTTTCAAGCAAATTACAAAATCCTTTTACCAGTATATTTATTTTTATAACCTCCTCATCTAATATCACTACCCACAGTTAACAGGTAGCTACAGGTAGCTCCATTGTGGGAGTCTTACCCTTCTGCAGAGGTGCAGTCTGTATATTCTAAAGCCCCAGCCAACAGTTTTGATAAATTAACAGATGTGATGCATTTGTGTTCGCAAATTGAATAAAGAATGCTATATCATGGTTTTACTATAGAAATTCATTGTAAATGGTTTTACTATAGAAATTCATTGTAAATGGTTTTACTATAGAAATGCATTGCAAATGGTTTTCTTATCTCTTACTTATAACCAGGTGAGCATTTTTTTCCCTTGTTCAATTGTTTTACATCTTATAATAAAAATCTTTGGTCCATTGTAGATTCTGTTATTTGAAATATGTATCAAATATTTATATCTTATTATAATGGAGATTATGTGCTTTTCTGTCTGTAACCGAAACTAAATCACTACTCATGTCACAATTCCCTTAGTTATTGACGTCACATTCACCATGAATTTGTTCTTATTTAAACCTCAATCATTGATAAAATTGTTTTACATTATTAATAACGTTCACCATATCTACATACTAACAACATGCAATTGTATTTATATATACAACAAAATTGCGGTTTACAGTGTTAATGGAAAGACTAATTTGCATATTGATATTAAAAACGTGATTTTAATAAATATGTGCTTAGTATTATTGATTTCTAACTGTTTGGTTTTATTTTAATGAATATAAGCAAAAATCTCTTCAATGAATTTTAAATGAAATCGATTAACAAGAAAAAATAACTGTCATTTTATTCTTTACTTCCTCTTTTAACTAAATACTTAAATTAGAAAAATAACAATGAAAGACGAGAGTGATGGAAGAGTAAGTTTCAGTTGTTCTATTTTCTGATTCTTAACCTTGGCTCATTGCTATTTGGATTATCTTGGACGTCGGACTTACAAAGAATACTATAATACCGGATTCTTATTGGCTTGCTTACTTATTTACTACATCTGGAACTAAGGATGCCGGCCAGATACTTAACACTTTTTAGCTTATATTTTATCCTTTTTTTTCTAACTTAAAATAAATTTCTACTCTTCTTTAACAGCAATGAATATCACTATTTTGAAACATTTGGCTTTGATGAAATTAGAAATAGAATAATAATAATAAAAAACAAAACATCTCAGTAAATGATAATGTAAATCATTGTCATTATTCTCTTCATTGTAGGATTAGTTGTTGAGAATAAATATATTTGTTAGTGATAAAAGGGTTTTGTAATTTGCTTGGAGCATTGTGTTTATATTGGTTTGTTGGTTGGTTTTGAAGGCTGTCATTCTGTTTGCAAAATTACTTACTAAGGAGAACCAGCAAGCGGTCTGTGTTAATTCTGTTGTGATGTTAATCCAACAGTAAAAAAGAAGTCAAGTCGAGGTAGGGTAAAATAAGACAAGTGTATTTACAAGAATGGTACAGGAACGGCTAGCTTGCTGTTAACGGTAACAGTACAACCTTTTCACTCGGTGTCTCACTATTTATAGTGAGAACCGGTGTATATTCTCCACTGTAGAAACGGCCGGTACAACAAATTCTCCCTAGTAAATCATTTTTCTAAATCAAAATCCGTTAACTACAAAAAAAGCCCCCAAAAAACAAAAAAAAACATCAAGTCAAAGTTAGCTACCATACTTTCTAAACCAGTAGCCAAATATTGACGTATATTAATATATAAATCTCCTTAGAACTAGTACACAATTAATCTGAATGAAACTGCTAAGTCAGCTGTATTTCTTGAATATTAGCCCATTTGTATTCTTAGTTTCACTATTCTTTCATGCTTCAAAAAGAAACACAAGTACATTTGTATATATATATATATATATAT
Organism: Doryteuthis pealeii; assembly: GCA_023376005.1. Classification (NCBI taxonomy): domain Eukaryota; kingdom Metazoa; phylum Mollusca; class Cephalopoda; order Myopsida; family Loliginidae; genus Doryteuthis; species Doryteuthis pealeii. Next base: position 74,573 of record CM042173.1, on the reverse strand, counting down.
ATATATATATATATATATATATATATATAATATGGCACACCTAGAGCCGATTCCCCTTTGTATGTATTCTAAAAGCCTTTGAATCAATCTTTTTTAAGTGAAGACATCGTTCGGCCTCTCCAGTATAATGAAACAAAAATAGTAATGTTATTTCCGTTTGCTTGGTTGTCTCTGAAGACTTCTGGCTGTCTTTTTATTCTCCCACTGACTCCCAATACACACAAACACACAAACACACACACACACACACACACAAATATATACATATATATATATATATATATATATTATATATACACACACATATGTGTGTATATGTATATATATATATATCTACGCATTTATATCTTCCTAAAAATCTGCCCACCTGTTTTAGTATCATGGTACAACAGTCATTTTATATCTATCTATCTATTTTTATATATACATATATATATATATATATATGTGTGTGTGTGTGTGTATGTGTGTGTGTGCGCGCGCGTGTGGTGTGCACGTGTGTTTGTGTGTGTGTGTGTGTGTGTGTGTTTGTGTGTGTGTGTGAGTATTTGAAATATTACATTCTAACGGATCCACACTCACGGACGTGAGCGTGCGCCCAACCACACACGCACACACACACACGCGCACGTGTACACACACACGTGCACGTGCACACACACACACACACACACAAACACACACACACACACAACACACATATATATATATTATATATATATTGAAATGAAACCTCGCTAGAGAATGGTATTAATGTCTTAGTCAAGCTTTCCTGTCACCAATTATTTGGTCATGGTCATTTTACACACACAACACACACACACACACACACACACATATTTATATATATATATATATGTGTGTGCGTGTGTGTGTGTGTGTGTGTGTGTGTGTGATGTAATGGTTTGCAAACTACATTAGCTAGCCATTGTTAGTGGGTCCGATTTTGACAGGATGCCCCATATTTCTGGTCTTGTGTTGTATCTAAGCTACGGTTAGTAAATAACTATATATATATATATATATATATAATATATATATATATATATGTGTGTGTGTGTGTATGTGTGTGTGTGTGTGTGTAAGGCTTATAAGTTAAGTTCAATATATGTATATACATATATACGTATATAAGTTCAATATATATATATGTGTGTCTGTGTCTGTGTGTGTGTGTGTAAGGCTTATAAATTAAGTTCAATATATGTCTATAAATATACCTATATAAGTTCAATATATATGTGTGTGTGTGTGCGTGTGTGTGTGTGTGTGTGTGTATGTGTGTGTGTGTGTGTGTGTATGTGAGATGTTTATAAGCAAACAGTACCCAATATCACGGATAGAGCATTCATATTTAAGTCAGGGTTGCGTGGGTATGTCCATTCTACATTACCTATATTATATATATATATATAATATATATAATATAATATATATATACATATATATATATATATATATATATATATATGTATATATACGTGTGTCTGTGTCTGTGTGTGTGTGTGTGTGTAAGGCTTATAAGTTAAGTTCAATATGTGTCTATAAATGTACATATATAAGTTCAATAATATATATATATATATATATATATATATATATTATATATATATATATATATATATATATATAAATTGAAATGAAACTTTGCTGAAGAATACTCTTAGTGTCCTTGTCAAGCGCCTTTTTCTCCAATCAAAATTCTTCCGCTCACATTAACCAAAAAAAAATAAAATAAAATAAATATGTGAACTTTCCGATTTTCAATTTCCAATGTTCGTGTTCCGATATTATTATTATTATTATTATTATTATTATTATTATTATTATTATTATTATTATATTTGACTTCAACTAAACGCGTACAAGAGAGCTATGGTAGAATGTTTTCCAATATTTCTGGAAACCGCCTTTTAAAACTCGAGTAACCTTCCATCAAAATATCGATGCTTCTTCGATACTGGCACGTAATGCCCCTGGTATTGGAAAGAGAAAAAAAGTCTTTTGCTTCACTTCCATCGTAGTAACATAAAAGACCTTGAATTCTGAAGAATAACTAAAACGATATATTTTCGTGCACTATTCTGATTGAACTGTAAGCAAAAACTTAGAAATACGTAAAATTCAATGAGAAAATAAAATTGCCTCAGACAATGTATAATATATTCAAATGTATAATATATTTATAATATGTATAATATCCATTAATAATGGAGATTCGCTTCCGGTTTTTGTCTGTAACAAAAACTGCGTCACATTACCCAACACATAATCCAACGTCATAACATAGAATAAATATACTCAAAATTTGAGCATGCCACGTTAGACAATCCTCATTGTTTCAATAAATAGATGCCCGGCGTTATATATTTATATATAGATTGTTTTATTCTAATATAATATTTAAAGTTATCGGAACTGTTTCCATTTCAAATTGTCTTTCTTTCTTTCTTTCTTTCTTTCTTTCTCACTCCTTTAATAAATTTGACGATTTTACATACTTATGGTACACACTCTATGACATTGAATTTTCAGCTCCCATCCCCTCAGACAATATCTTTCAAAAAATTATTTTTACATCGCCCGGAGGGTGTCTTTTTATTTTGCTAGTCTATTAATAAGGGAGATTCGCTTCCGGTTTTTGTCTGTAACAAAAATTACGTCATTGCTTAAGTCACATTACCCAAAATCGTCATAACATAGAATAAATACACTCAAAATTTAAACATGCAACATTAGACAGTCCTCATTGTTTTTTAAAACAAGTTTTAATAAATACATGACTGGTATTATATATCTATATATAGTTTGTTTTATTTTAATACATATTTAAAGTTTACATTTCAAGTTGTTTTATTTTTTAATCCTTTAATGAATTTGATGATTTTACTTACTTAGGGTACAAACTCGCTGACATTGAATTTTTTACTCCCACCCCTCAGGCAATATGTTTCAAAAATCTATTTTTACATCGCCCGGAGGTCGTTTTTTTATTTTGTACTAGTATGTATAATATATTCTAATGTATTACATATTTGTGTATCTATCTATCTCTCTTTATATCTATCTACGTAACAAACTTTCTGTCTGTTCTAATATTTGGCTATTTCAGTGTATTCTATCTTTCTTTCTCCCTCTTTCTCTCTTACTCTTTATCTCTCTTTCTCTTTCTCGTTCCATCTCTCTCTCTCTCTCTCTCTATATATATATATATATATATATATATATATATCCTTTCCTCCTTATATATATATATATATATATATATATATATATTATAGTGTGTACAGAAATAACCTACTTGAGTTTCACCCTAAGTATCTTCAAGGTTAAGTCCACAATTAATCAAGATATTGATTAATCACAGCTAAGTGCAGGAGTTCATGTTGAAAATATGACCGTTGAAAACAGTTTCGCAGTTAATTTCCCCGGTAGGTCATTCCTTTTATACATAAATATAAATATAAATATATATATGTATGTGTATATATATATATATATATATATATATATATATATATATATATATATAATATATATGAGTGTGTGTGTGTGTGTGTGAGTGTGTGTATATTATACTAAATCTGAGCGAATCAGTTTTTGTCTCCAAAAGGCTGTTTTACTGTTTAGTTTAATTATACGAAAGCTATACTAAAATATTCCTTAGTTTTAGAATTGATTTATGTTTGAAAAAATAGGGAACCTTCTTGTCGTAAGCTGGAGCCATCACGGAACTTTGAACCTAACCCTTTATTCAGTTCACGTGGGTATCCTGATTACGACAAGAAGGTGAGATGGTTCCCGAGTCCGACAAGAAATACCTGAAGAAAGCCGGAGGGCACATCGACCGAAACGTTGTACAGATAACTTTGAAGGTAAGGACAATTGTCCGAATAATACAAATAATACTAGTCACCAATCCCATCTCAAAAAATCAGAGAAATAAATTGTTTTGTATATTCATTCCACATCCTTGTTATCGTTCTGTAATTTTAGTTACGGTGTTCGTTTGTAAGTAAAAGTTTTTATTAGCATGAATCGGTCGAGGAAAGAAATTAGCTAACATTGAATATAGAAAGCTGTATGGCCAGTTTTGTACCCTGTTCCCCCTGAATAAATCTTCGAGCCTTTGTTCTCATGTTCGTGGGTGCATCTCTGTACTGGCCCTTTTTGTAAATTTTGTAATTATAATTCTATGGAGTACCTGAGGCATTATGGTAAAAGTAAGCTGTGAAAGGCGATTTATGACAGTATTTATAGTACATAGAACGTGGCAAGACCAATGTTGTCTCCTCTTACCCCTGAATAAATCTTCGGCCTTGTACTCTGGTTCTCGGATGCATCACTGTACAGACCTTTTTTAGTAAATTTTGTAATTATAATTCTATGGAGTGCCTGAGACATTATGGTAAAAGTAAGCTGTGAAAGGCGATGTATGACAGTATTTATTGGCATGAATCGGTCGGCTAATGAAACTAGCTAAAGTAGAACATAGTAAGCGACAAGAACAGTATTGTCCCCTGTCTCCGCTAAATAAATCTTCGGCCCTTGTGCTCATATTCGTGGGTGCATCACTGTACTGACCGTTTTTGTAAATTTTGTAAATTGTAGGGGGCTGCTGAGTGTGGATTCCGACCTCACTAACAATAATAATGCCTGAGGCATTATGGTAAAAGTAAGCTGCGAAAGGCGATGGATGATTGTATATATTGGCGTGAATCGGTAGGCTAATGAAACTAGCTAAAACAGAATATAGAACGTGACATAACCAGTTTTGTCCTCCCCCCCCTCCAATAAATCTTCGGGTCTTGTGCTCAGGTTCGTGGGTGCATCACTATACCGACCGTTTTTGTAAATTTTGTAGATTATAGGGGGCTGCTGAGAGTGGATTCCGACCTCACTAACAATAATTAAAATGAAGAAAAATGAAAAGACACAAGTCAGACAGAAAATGGAGGAATAACAAACAAGTGGTATATAGATAAATAAGTGAAAGAAAGATAAGAAAGTGAAATGGCCAGTTTTGTGCCCTGAATAAATAAATCTTCTAAATAATTATTGAGGCCTTGTACCCAGGTTCACGGATGCATCACTCTACCATTGTTTAAAAATATACGAAAAAGGATTTTTAAAAACTGAAATACATTTACAATTAAATAAAAATAAATAAAAATACATTTACAATTAAATAAAAATAAATAAATAAAAATACATTTACAATTAAATAAAAATAAATAATTAAAAATACATTTACAATTAAAAAAATAAATAAATAAAAATACATTTACAATTAAATAAAAATAAATAAAAATATATTACAATTGAATAAAATAAATAAATAAAATACATTTACAATTAAATAAAATAAATAAAAATATATTTACAATTAAATAAAATAAATAAATAAAAATACATTTACAATTAAATAAAAATAAATAAAAAATATATTTACAATTAAATAAAAATAAATAAATAAAAATATATTTACAATTAAAAAAAATAAATAAATAAAATACATTTACAATTAAATAAAAATAAATAAAACATATTTACAATCAAATAAAAATAAATAAATAAAAATACATTTACAATTAAATAAAAATAAATAAAAATATATTTACAATTAAATAAATAAATAAATAAAAATATATTTACAATTAAATAAAAATAAATAAATAAAAATACATTTACAATTAAAAAAGATAAATAAAAATATATTTACAATTAAATAAAAAATAAATAAATAAAAAATATATTTACAATTAAATAAAAATAAATAAATAAAGATACATTTACAATTAAATAAAAATAAATAAATAAAAATATATTTACAATTAAATAAAAATAAATAAATAAAAATACATTTACAATTAAATAAAAATAAATAAATAAAAATATATTTACAATTAAATAAAAAATAAATAAATAAAAATATATTTACAATTAAATAAATAAATAAATAAAAATACATTTACAATTAAATAAAAAATAAAAATATATTTACAATTAAATAAAAATAAATAAATAAAAAATATTTACAATTAAATAAAAATAAATAAATAAAAATACATTTACAATTAAATAAAAATAAATAAAAAACATATTTACAATCAAATAAAAATAAATAAATAAAAATACATTTACAATTAAATAAAAATAAATAAAAATATATTTACAATTAAATAATAAATAAATAAAAATATATTTACAATTAAATAAAAATAAATAAATAAAAATACATTACAATTAAATAAAGATAAATAAAATATATTTACAATAAAATAAATAAAAATAAATAAAAATAAATAAAATATACATTTACAATTAAATAAAAATAAATAAATAAAATATATTTACAATTAAATAAAAATAAATAAATAAAAATACATTTAAATAAATAAAAATAAATAAAAATATATTTACAATTAAATAAAATAAATAAATAAAAATATATTTACAATTAAATAAAAATAAATAAAATAAAAATATTTACAATTAAATAAAAATAAATAATAAAAATATATTTACAATTAAATAAAAATAATAAATAAAAATACATTTACAATTAAATAAAAATAAATAAAAAATATATTTACAATTAAATAAAAATAAATAAATAAAAATATATTTACAATTAAATAAAAATAAATAAATAAAAATACATTTACAATTAAATAAAAATAAATAAAAATATATTTACAATTAAATAAAAATAAATAATAAATAATATTTACAATTAAATAAAAATAAATAAATAAAGATACATTTACAATTAATAAAAATAATAAATAAAAATATATTTACAATTAAATAAAAATAAATGAATAAAAATACATTTACAATTAAATAAAAAACGAAAACATTAAAAAATAAAAATAAAATTCGACGGCTTGATACGTGTCTTTTCTCCATGGTCAGGACTAAATTTGAAGCTTTGCACAGACATGCACGATTAATTAAAATGTTACATAATTATGGATTCCTAATATCTTTTTAAGGTAGTATAGAAATCCTTATGGCGATCAGTACAGCTGATGGCCTTGAGAGTGAGTGACAATGTTTGACCTCGATCTCACCTTGGGTTCTGGGGATGGAACGTGAGAACGGAAGGCAATAGAAAGCCCTTTCCGGTTTAAGGAGTAAGCAACTCAGCTAGTCAGTTGGAGAGTTAGACTTAGAAGCGAAGCTAGCAAGATGTGAGCTCACTGCGTGATTGTCTGGTCTGGGGTTCTACGAATAAAGTAACATCACCGTGAATCGAAGTCTTATTGTTATTACTCAAAGCTAACAATAGCACAAGGCTTCTGATATGGAATGATCCCCAACAGAGACCCGGAATCCCCAGATAAGAAAGACCAGACCTTAGAAGATATACCAGATCCGGCCAGAAGACTAGACGACAAGAATAAGAAGTAAAAGAAAAGTATAGAACTTATAGATATATAGTGCCGGTAAAGAGGTATGCAACATATACCTATTTAGTACCGTCAAGGAAAAGGCACTACGTAACAAAAACATGCATATCGAGAAGGCAGATTATAAATATTACTTTCCGCCAAAAGACACACTGCATATGCGTTCCTTTTCTCTTTATATCCAACATTTTATATTTTATATTGGTTTTTATCGTGAGTCAGTTCAATCAGTACTTACGTTTTTTTTATTCTTTCAAATATACATTAACTTATACTAGCAAATATATGCACCCTCCGGGTGCAAGTATTTTAGTTAAATTTTATAATAAAATATCATATTAAATTGAAAGGCTAATGAAACTGAATAAGAATGTAGATAAAAAGATTTGGAACAGAGGGGGTATGATTGAAAAATAGAACAACTTTGAAACTAACTCTTCCATCATTTTCCGTTACTCCCGTCTTTCATTGTTAAATTTTCCTAATTTAACTATTTAGTTAAAATAGAAAATTTCTTCTTGTTAATGGATTTCTCTTAAGATTTATCTCCGAGATTTTTGCTCATACTCATTAATTTAAAACCAAACAATTAGAAATCAATAATACTAAGCATATATTTATTAAAATTAATTTTTTAATATCAATATGCAAATTAGCCTTCCCATTCATACTGTAAACTTCTATTTTGTTGTATATATAAATACAATTGCATGTTAATAATAGGTAGATATGGTCAACAGTATTAATAATGTAAAACAATTTTATTAATAATTGGGGTTTGAATAAAAATAAAATCATGGAGGATGTGACGTAAATAACTAAGGGAATTGTGACTTGAGTAGTAATATAGTTTCGGTTACAGATAGACAAACCCACAATCTCCATTATAATAAGACATGTACGCATCAATATAAATTCATGTACTTATTTGCTACACAGAAATAGTAGGTGTATTCAAAAGTTTGCAGGAGACATCTCCACACTCGACGGTAAGCCTCTTAAGCTAGTAGAACAATTCACATACCTAGGTAGTAATATCTCATCCCCAGAATATTTGTAGATATAATTCTATGGAATGTCTGAGACATCAGGGTAAAAGTAAACTGTGAAAGGACGACAGTATCTATTGTCAAGAATCGGTCGGCTAATGAAACTAGCTAAGATAGAACATAGAAATCTGCATGAACAGTTTTGTCGCCTGTCCTCTTNTATATTATCACACACATATGTGTGTATATGTATATATATATCTACGCATTTATATCTTCCTAAAAATCTGCCCACCTGTTTTAGTATCATGGTACAACAGTCATTTTATATCTATCTATCCATCTATTTTTTATATATACATATATATATATATTGTGTGTGTGTGTGTGTGTGTGTGTGTGTGTGCACGCGTGTGTGTTGCGTGTGTGTTTGTTGTGTGTGTGTGTGTGTGTTTTGTGTGTGTGTGTGGTGAGTATTTGAAATATTACATTCTAACGGATCCACACTCACGGACGTGAGCGTGCGCCCAACCACACACACACACACACACATGCGCACGTGTGCACACACAACACGCGCGCGTGCACCACAAAACACACATATATATATATATATTATATTGAAATGAAACCTCGCTAGAGAATGGTATTAATGTCTTAGTCAAGCTTTCCTGTCACCAATTATTTGGTCATGGTCATTTTACCCCCACCCCACACACCCCACACACATATTATATATATATATATATATATATATATATATATGTGTGTGTGTGTGTGTGTGTGTGTGTGTGTGTGTGGTAATGGTTTGCAAACTACATTAGCTAGCCATTGTTAGTGGGTCCGATTTTCACAGGATGCCCCATATTTCTGGTCTTGTGTTGTATCTAAGCTACGGTTAGTAAAATAAATATATACATATATATATATATGTGTGTGTGTGTGTGTGTGTGTGTGTGTAAGGCTTATAAGTTAAGTTCAATATATGTATATATATTATACGTATATAAGTTCAATATATTATATATGTGTGTCTGTGTCTGTGTGTGTGTGGTAAGGCTTATAAATTAAGTTCAATATATGTCTATAAATATACCTATATAAGTTCAATATATATATTGTGTGTGTGTCTGTGTGTGTGTGTGTGTTGTGATGTTTCTAAGCAAACAGTACCCAATATCACGGATAGAGCATTCATATTTAAGTTAGGGTTGCGTGGGATGTCCATTCTACATTACCTTATATATATATATATATATATATATATATATATATATATATGTGTGTTGTGTGTGTGTGTGTGTGTGTGTGTGTGTATAAGGCTTATAAGTTAAGTTCAATATATGTCTATAAATGTACATATAAAGTTCAATATATATTATATATATATATATATATATATATATTGATATATATATATATATATATATATATATATATATTGAAATGAAACTTTGCTGAAGAATACTCTTAGTGTCCTTGTCAAGCGCCTTTTTCTCCAATCAAAATTCTTCCGCTCACATTAACCAAAAAAAATAAAATAAAATAAAATAAATATGTGAACTTTCCGATTTTCAATTTCCAATGTTCGTGTTCCGATATTATTATTATATTATTATTATTATTATTATTTATTATTATTATTATTATTATTATTATTACATTTGACTTCAACTAAACGCGTACAAGAGAGCTATGGTAGAATGTTTTCCAATATTTCTGAAACCGCCTTTTAAAACTCGAGTAACTTCCATCAAAATATCGATGCTTCTTCGATACTGGCACGTAATGCCCTGGTATTGGAAGGAGAAAAAAAGTCTTTTGCTTCACTTCCATCGTAGAAACATAAAAGACCTTGAATTCTGAAGAATAACTAAAACGATATATTTTCGTGCACTATTCTGATTGAACTGTAAGCAAAAACTTAGAAATACGGAAAATTCAATGAGAAAAAAAAAATTGCCTCAGACAATGTATAATATATTCAAATGTTAATATATTTATAATATGTATAATATCTATAATAATGGAGATTCGCTTCCGGTTTTTGTCAGTAACAAAAACTGCTCACTGCTTATTTCACATTCCAAACACATAATCCAACGTCATAACATAGAATAAATATACTCAAAATTTGAGCATGCCACGTTAGACAATCCTCATTGTTTCAATAAATAGATGCCCGGCGTTATATATTTATATATAGATTATTTTATTCTGATATAATATTTAAAGTTATCGGAACTGTTTCCATTTCAAATTGTCTTTCTTTCTTTCTTTCTTTCTCACTCCTTTAATAAATTTGACGATTTTACATACTTATGGTACACACTCTATGACATTGAATTTTCAGCTCCCATCCCCTCAGACAATATCTTTCAAAAAAATATTTTTACATATCCCGGAGGGTGTCTTTTTATTTTGCTAGTCTATTAATGAGGGAGATTCGTTTCCGGTTTTTGTCTGTAACAAAAATTACGTCACTGCTTACGTCACATTACCCCAAATCGTCATAACATAGAATAAATTCACTCAAAATTTGAATATGCAACATTAGACAGTCCTCATTGTTTTTTAAAACAAGTTTTAATAAATACATGACTGGTATTATATATCTATATATAGTTTGTTTTATTTTAATACATATTTAAAGTTTACATTTCAAATTGTTTTATTTTTTAATCCTTTAATGAATTTGATGATTTTACTTACTTAGCATACAAACTCGCTGACATTGAATTTTTTTACTTCCACCCCTCAGGCGTAACAAACTTTCTGCCTGTTCTAATATTTGGCTATTTCAGTGTATTCTCTTTCTCTCTCTTTCTCTCTTACACTTTACCTCTCTTTCTCTTTCTCGTTCTCTCTCTCTCTCATTCTCTCTCTCTATCTATCTACCTCTCCCTTCCTCCTTATATATATATATATATATATATATAGTGTGTGTGTGTGTGTACAGAAATAACCAGCTCGAGTTTCACCCTAAGTATCTTCAAGGTTAAGTCCACAATTTACCAACATATTGAGAAATCACAGCTAACTGCAGGAATTCATGTTGTAAATATGACCGTTGAAAACAGTTTCGCAGTTAATTTCCCCGATAGGTCATTCCTTTTATACATATATATATATATATATATATATATATATATATATATATATAGGCTTTTTTATTGTTTAATCTAATTATACGAAAGTTATACTAAAATATTTCTTAGTTTTAGTATTGATTTATGCTTGAAAAAATCGGGAACCTTCTTGTCGTAAGCGGGAGCCATAACCTAACCTTTTATTCAGTCAAAGGAGGTATCCTAATTACCACAAGAAGGTGAGATGGTTCCCGAGTCCGATAAGGAATACCTGAAGAAAGCCGGAAGGCACATTGGCCGAAACGTTGCACAGATAACAATGAAGATGAGGACAACTGTCTGAATAATACAACTAATACTAGTCACCAAGCCTCATCTAAAAAAATCAGAGAAATAAATTGTTTTGTATATTCATTCCACATCCTTGTTATCGCTCTGTAATTTTAGTTACGGTGTTCGTTTTTAAGTAGAATTATTTATTAGCATGAATCGGTCGAGGAATGAAATTAGCTAACATAGAACATAGAAAGCTGCCTGGCCAGTTTTGTTCCCTCTTCCCCCTGAATAATCTTCGGTCATTGTACCCTGGTTCGTGGATGCATCACTGTACAGACCTTTTTTATAAATTTTGTAATTATAATTCTATGGAGTGCCTGAGCCATAATGGTAAAAGTAAACTTCGAAAGGACGACAGTATTTATTGTCAAGAATCGGTCGACAAATGAAACTAGCTAAGATAGAACATAGAAATCTGCATGAACAGTTTTGTCGCCTGTCCGCTTGAATAAATCTTCGGGCCTCGAGCCCAGGTTTGTTGACACATCACTGTACCGATTTCTTTAGTAAATAAATGCTGACTGCTGATTTTAAGAGGGGTCGGTTGCGGTGATTGTTAGAATCTTTAGGGCCATCGTGGAGGCCTTAAGCAAGAGCGCTTATCCAGTGGAATTGGATCCTTGATAAAGAGTCCTGGGTATTGGTAAAGATCTGGTAATCCTGTATGTCCGTCCTCAATGATATATTTGAAGCGAGCACACTCATGCACTCACTCTAGATTTTTTTATTTATCTTAGAGTGAGATACAGCAAGTGTGCCAACGACTTGGCATATAACCGGAAGTTTTAAATTGGGGGAAAGGTGACAAAACTGGTCATACCACTACATGGATCTAATTAGCTAGGTTCACTCGCCGACCGATCCATTCAAAAATAAAATCTTTCATTCTTTCCTTGTGCAGCCTACTTTCACCAAAATGCCTCTTTCGCTCTATGGCTTTGTCCTAATTAAAATGAGTACAGTTAGAATTATGTCCAATGTGGGGGAGTTTAAGTAGTGTCTCAGCCACGCTGTATTGCTAGTGATTGGCTGTAGAAATAACTCACGTGACCTTGGCTAGTCTATAAATCCAAGTGGGGAATTATAGCACACATTGTATCCATAAAATTCTAACAGGGGTGCAGGCAACAACCAAATAAACATAAGTCTATAAATAAACATAAGTTGAAATTGAAAACTCTGTTCTTCCTTGGACTGGTACAAGGGTTAACATGCCATAAAAACCAACCAAACAACCAGCCTGCGATAATCTATTTTCCATTTTCCCAATTTTCTCTCTTTATTTTCCTTCTATTTACTTTTGTATTCCTTCTGGTTCGAATGCTATCGACATTCGACCTTTTTTTCCCGCGTCAAGCAAAACGGAATGACGTAGTAACACGTCAGCAATGAGTGATTAAATAATGTCATTATTTTAATCATTATTTACAACAGACAAACATTTGTTTGATGATGGCACAAAAGAACAAAAAATCCTATTCGACCGAGAAAGATAATTCCACCTTGAAAACATAGTCGACGTTTAAAAGGTATCGATTACTAAATATATTCTTCTTCTTCTTCTTCTTCTTCTTCTTCTTCTTTCTTCTTCTTCTTCTTCTTCTTCTTCTTCCATACTCATCTCCTATTATCACTTCTTCTTCTTTCTATACCACTTCTTTTTCTTCTTTTTCTCTTCTTCTTCTTCTTCTCTGCATACGCCTCCCCAGTCACCACTTCTTCTTCTTCTTTTTTCATCTCCCTCTTCTTCTGCTTCTTTCTTCTTTTTCCTTCTTCTTCTTCTTTCTTCTTTTTTCTTCTTCTTCTTCTTTTTACCATACCCTCCCCATCAACACCTCTTCTTCTTCTTCGTCTTCTTCTTCTTCTTTTTCTTCTTCTTCTTCTTCTTCTTCTTCTTCTTCTTCTTCTTCTTCTTCTTCTTCTTCTTCTTTCCCCGTTCTTCTTCTTCTTCCTCCTCCTTCTCCCCCTCCTCCATTGGCAAACATCAAATTCCGGACCAGAATAAATTGTTTTTGTAAACAAGCAGGTTACTTTTAACAACCATTCCAAACACGCACTTCTATTCCAACCCCCTTTTTTACCCCCCCCTCCTACTGATCTAATAATCTCGTCTTAGTTCGAACGTAATAGTGCTAATAAGACACGACAATCTGGAAAGGCTGATATGTCCGCTATTTTCGGAAGCCTAATCTCTCTGGAGAGTGTCCTGTGTATGACGTTAAACGGCATCTAATGGTGAAGTTCCATTTTTGGAGCTCAAATCTTTGAGATAGACTGACTGTTCCTTCTCTTCTCTGTACTTTTGTGGCCAATCGGTGCTCTGTCTTGCCTGATAGATAATTGGCTGGTTGTATTTGTTAGTTTTGTCTCTGTTGATTCTTCACTCTCTTGGATGAGGCAAGAGTGGGAAGTGAGGTAAGGAGGTTTTAAACTCTTTTCTGAGTCTTTTGTTTTGTCGGTCAGTCTATTTAAAAAATGTTGAATGAAAAAGCCATGTGTTTTTGGTCGGCCATTTTCATTTCACCATAAATCTACACTGAAAATACAAATTTGTTTGAATCAATACAACTGCATGTTTTAACAGGAAAATATCATAAAATGTCTTCTTAATTGTGCTTGCGCATTATTTGAAATTAACCTAATTGTTATTAAGAACACATTTTATGATATTTTCGTGTTAAAACATGCAGTTGTATTGATTCTAACAAATTCATATTTACAGTGAAAATGGCCAACCAAAAACAAACGGCTTCCTCAAAGTGAAATAAAGGGGAGGTTACTCTCATTTATGTAGCTAATGTTCAGATTAATATTTACACTAACTCTTCGCATAAGCAAAATTGACTTTCATACAAGGAATCTTATACTATACTAGAGCTACCCAGCATTGCCCAGGATTTGTAAAGTTAAAAATAAATCTCTTATCTATATTCATATATAAATCAATAACATTTTCTATATATTAGTTTTATTATCTTTTATTCTTTATATATTATAGGGATCGGCCCCTATATTTTTACGGCATGTGGAATTGACCAAATTAAAATAATTAAGTTTTCTTAAATAACTAGTTTTACAATGGTATGTCATGAGTTTAGAATTAGGTAAACAAAAGAGAATCGAATGAATATTAGTTTAGAAATATTTTAGAAACAATAGAAACAATGGTTTAAATTCATCCGATAATTTATGTCACCAGAATTCCACAGATATCAAAATCATTCGATATTACATCATTGCATATCACCTAATATTTGAGGAATATTTTAGCTTAATGATCACAATAGACAATGACAATAAGAACATTATAAAAAGGCCCATGTAGCTGAAAGATAGAGGTCACAGAGACAGTGAGGAGCTTTCGCTCTTCCTGACTCAACAGAGTTGGAGAGGATGCTCCTAACTCGACAGTGGGAACGTCCGAAAACATCAAATTCGACTCAACAGGTCCGTCTATCTTTTCGTCTCCTATTTCTCTCTCTCTCTCTCTCTCTCTCGCTCAACAACAACAACTTTCAACTTTCAATCACAAGTTCCAATCACAGACAAACTACTAATATGTTGACACAAGCAATCACACTAATATAAACACCATGTCACAGTTGTCACACACAACTATGCACAGACACAATCAGACTGCAACACCACTGAAAGAACAATGAAACTATATTAATTGTATTTATGTATATCAAGTTTGTTTCCTTTATCAATGTCTTCTTCTTTTGTTACATATGGAAACTACATTTCCGTAGTCCTTATACATATAAATCGTAGGGACCCATAACTCGGATCTTCAACTCCTCAAACACACACTAACCAAACAAACCGGGTCCCTACAATATTCAAGTTGTTTATTTTTATTATTATTCTTGCTTGTATTTTTTTCTTTTACTTATCTTTTATTTGCTTTTCATCATTTTATCCTTTATCAAATTATATATTATAAATGCAGACAAATTTTTATCGTGCCATTTACCACCTGATCTTAATAAATGACTTGATTTTCGCCCTCCTTTTATTAAAAAAAACATCTGGACACCGCGTACATTAAGACCTAAGCATGTTTATTTAGTTTTTAATACAATTTTAGCGTTATAACATTCCATCGCGTGAACACGCTTCACGTTTATTGATTGTGTATATATATATATGCCCACCCTTTACCTACCGCAAAATTCTAACTGAAAATACACACACACTATATAGAGGAAAAAACAAACAAAAACTTCAAATAATTGAAGCTTTATATATAAAACAAAAAAAAACTACCCTAAACAAAATAAACTTTGAAGTAAGTCAACATATCCTAAAATGCTTATAATTTTCCGCCTACATTACTTCCATTATCCCCCCCTTATCACAACCTGTGCCCCCCCCTCCAAAAAATCACCACTGCTTTGTTCAAACTACTACCATTCCAAGAACCTCCACTACCAATTGATATTACCTCCCACTAATTCCTTGCTTCTACTCGTTCTGGTTAAAAACAAGACACGAAAACTATTCCATCGTTTTCCCACCTGAGGATGGCAAAGTGTATTGCCGAAAGCGCTAGTGACGAAACATTCAGTGGACTGGTATACCTGTTCTACCCTGACACCAGAAGGATGGCCCGAAGATTAGAAAGGATCAACAAAAGACTTGTCAGACAGGAATTGTCTGTTCAATTCAACGAAACCTATATATATATATATATATATATATGTGTGTGTGTGTGTGTGTGTGTGTGTGTGTGTGTTTGTGTGTGTATGATATTTTAAAATTATTAATGTTTTTTAATCAAACGTTGCCTCTTCGCACATTCCATCGCGTGAACACGCTTCAGGTTTATATAAACGCTAGACAAACCACCGTTTTTTAAAATCTCAACCTTTTCACTCACGTCTGAAGATTGCATAAGCATGGAACTAATAGTAATGAGATTTTAATATCCATAATATAATATATTATGATTGTGTATATATATATATATATATATATATATATATATATATATATATGTGTGTGTGTGTGTGTGTGTGTGTGTGTATGTGTGTGTGATATCTAAAATTATTTATGGTTTTTAATCGAACGTTGCCTCTTCGCAAAATAATCCTAATTATTTTTCAAAACAGACAGCGGAAGATAATTATGTTAATATTTTTTAATTTGATATTAATTTTCTAGCAGAAATTAAAACTCTAAAAAATCTGTCTATTTAAGAGTAATTTACCCCAAATTACCTAAAAAATTAAATCATTTTCTGTATTTTAAAAGTTTGTCTGCACCGTAGTCATTTACACAATCCTTCAACTACGGGTAGGATGTGACACAAGGTCACATGTATGAGGCATCTAGCGAGAAAATCGGTGTGCAGTAGGGTATGTCGATTTAGGGAATGCAACATCTACCATGTGGCGAAAGTTGCAAATTAACATAAAAAATTACCACACAAAATAAATATTTTTGTACTTTAAAAAACAAATCTCGCAAAAAGAAATAACGAACATAAAGAGTTGTTACAAAGAAAAACAGTTAATTCAAAGATCAAATTATCCTATTATAAAAAAATTGCTTACTGTTATCTTGAAAAATAAGTAAAACATTCTGTTTTTTTTACGACACGGTCAGTTTCTTTATTGATATTTTTTAAGCTGAATTTTGTATTCATGGTTCTTTTACTAAAAACTATGGCATTGAAACTTATAAAAATATGCTAATATAATTATTTAGACTCTTATATTCATGGGAAAAAAAATTAAAAATCGTTTTTTTTTCGGTTCAACTTTTCATATTTCATCAAATAAAATGGTGGGGGGTAGACCTTGAAAAAATATTTCCCCTCATATATTTTAGGAAAAAAAAACAATTGTGAAGATCGAACTCAGTAGTCAATAGAAATTGGTCAATAGCAAGACAAGTCTACTGTAATACCAAACTACTTCTGTCCAGGAGTGAAACACGACTGACTTTTCATCAGCCCGGTTCTTTAACCCCTCGACCGTCGACAGCTGCCATTAAGGAGCGGTGTTTTAACTTTAAAATACATACATCGGTTCATACATTTTACGATCACCAGACAAACTGGACAATCTTGTTCTTGTATAATTTCAAGTAGTTGCTGTAGAATTTCCAATACGAATTTCGAAAACAGACTCATCAAATGCAGTCTGTGGAATTGGTCGGTATTATCTTAATGAATGTCTTCGGGTCACGCGCAAGAACTTCCGTTCAAAAGTTATCATTAATGTCAAGTTGCTGACACGAACTCATCGGCCATGTTACCCCGGGAATTACCGTGTTTAAGTTCCGTCTTAAAGTGTTATTTAAATTCGGCATTTAGTTCACGGAAAGATAATTTGTTATTAGATTGGAAGCTGTGCGTCATCAACCTATTCAGGGCCCCCAATTCAACAAAGACTTTAATTCATAATCAAGGCCAAACGACCCCGACATCCCAACTCGTCCCCGTCAGCGTTTTTTTTTTTTTTTACCTCAGTCCACTAAACAACTCAGGCCCTACCCCACAATATGCAAGACGTGAAAAGTAATGAGTCTCATAATGGCCTGCTGGCTAATGACGTGTTGCTAAGAAGGTTTAATTCAGAACGATATTTCTCTTTAAGTGGTTGGTCACCAAGACCAGGGCGTGCCGTCGGAGTGCAATGGCTAGCAAGCTAGTCCAGCAGATCTCTTACAAATTTCGATCGTCGTTGGATGCCCCATAAATGTGACCTTAATAATAATAATAAATATATACATAATAGTTTTAGTATGTAATTAATTAAGATTAATATATATATAAACCTCGTAAAATATATCTGAGATGATGGAGGGGGAAGTTATCAGCGTTGTTATATCCTTGGGATCATTGAAAATTTCTGGTCTTTCAACAACGGATTTCCTCCCCCAGGGGACCAATCGGGGCTGATCAAACCCCGACCATCCCTCCTCAGCAAATGACCTTCTGACCTCGCCTCCTGATGACCATAGGTATATATATATATATATATATATATATATATATATATATATATATATCGTCTGTTGTTTACAGATTCGATCTCTCTGGAGATTGTAAAATGTATAAACCGATTTATGTATTTATCAGTTAAAACACCGCTCCTTAATGGCAAGTGTCGAGAGGTTAAAGAACTGGGCTGAAGAAATGTCAGTCGTGTTTCACTCCTGGTCAGAAGTAGTTGCTGTCTCTAGCCACACTGATGAGACGGGAAACGTCGAAACACGAAGTCTGTGGATGACATATATATATATATATATATATATATATATCATGTTGAATGTTGATTGTTTGTTTGGTTACATTTTACGATTTTTCTAATTCTTTTTTTTTAAAGATATACTGATGGACCATAACACGTATTACATCTCCGGGGCAGATTGGACCTGGAAGTAATCATGAAGAAGGCGTACTCCACATTCCCTAGAGCTCTAGAATCGGAACTTTACAATCAGAGTTTAATCATACACAGGACATTAAGACCCTCAGCCATCGCTTTCTAGCACAAATATCATAAAAATGTAATGTCTTAGAATGGCGCACTGACTAATGACGTTTTGGTAAAGAGATTTAAATGTAGCTCATATGAACAACTAAAATGAAACTTGGTGAGAAGACATCTCTGTATTAGATCTACAAACTACAAGTATCATTGTTCTATATGGAGTGGAAAACGTAAAAGATATTATATAAATCGTTTTTGAACACAGTAAATAGTAAACAGATTTGAGTCGCTACATTTTCTTTACGCTATTGGTTTCTTGCAAAAATTGTTACAAATTTGATTAATGTCATATAAACGGTAAACTGCTTTTTAGAGGCTACGAAGGGAAGTTAGAAATCATTCAATGGGGAGGGAATCTTTTTTTTCTCAGAATTGCCATATTTGTGTATCTAAAGAAGTTAGATAAATCCAAAATCATAAATCCTGGTGTTTAACTCTTTGTCTACTTTAAACCGCTCACAGCGACTCTCTTACCACTGCGATCCACTTATTTACACCGAAAAATTACTATGAGGACCTCCCCCCTACCATCTTATGTTTTATCTGTGCAATAACCCTGAAACCCTGAAAATTGATATTTCTCTTTAAGTTGTTAGTCACCAAAACCAGGGCATGCCGTCGTGTTGCAATGGTTAGCAAGCTAGTCTCACAGATCCCCATTCTCTATGGCTTTATCCTGCTTAAAATATCCTCATTTCGAATGGTAATCCAATTGGGGGAATTTTACTCCTATGTAGAGGTGCTATCGGTTTATTCTACGGTCCCCCTACCCGACAGTGCTATACCGTGTTGGAAGATATATATATATATATATATATATATATAGTACAATATATTCAAGGTGCGATTGTTACCATTGGTTTCAAAGCAGCATGATAGCCACTTATCGTCAAGACAACGGAGCCATTTCTGAAGTCAACGTCAACCACCCCCTTCCTGATCGTTTCACGAAGACAAGCGATGATGATGACTACGCTATTTGTTATTAGCCTCTGAAGTGACCTTCTTATGACTTACAATGCGTTGCTAAATAACGCTCAGCACCAAATAATGGGCCTATGGGTTCAAAGGTTTAATAAATATTAAGATGGTTGGTTTTTCAAGAGGATTTTTAAAAAAAAAGTGTTTGTTGTAAGTTTTTTGGTTGTAGTAGAAACTGTCTTCTAAAAAATTATAAACATCTTTTTTTATCTTTTTCTTATTAATTTTTTTTTCTAGTTTACTTTCATGAAAATACCAAACACTTCAAGAATCTTTAAGACATACAGAACGTATTAACAGCTTGACCTATTCATGACATTAGACAACATATGAAATTTCCGAGATGCTTTTAGCGGTTATTGATTTATACGTCTTTACAACAGTTATTATATATATATATATATATATATATATATATATATATATATATATATATATATATATATATATATAAGTGTGTGTGTGCGTGTGTGTGCGTTTGTGTGCATAGTTATGTTTTTTTTTCAATGTTATATATATGTATTTCATATATATAACATTTAACATGTATATAACATTTAAAAACTAACTATATACATTTATAAAGTAGCCCAATGAACAATATATACAGATATATGTATATACTATTATTATTATTATTATTATTATTATTATTATTAGTAGTAGTAGTAGTAGTAGTAGTAGTTTTTCACATCATCATTAGCTGATGGTATTTCCCTGGAGTCTGAGTGACAGCAAGTCTCCTCAGGTCTCCGGGACTCTTCTGAGTATTCTGGCAGATTGCAGCAGTGCAGTGTTCTGAATGGTTTCAATCCTTCCTCAGATTTCCAAACTTTCCAAACCCTTTTCTAACCCTTTTGGGACTGTTCCAAGTGCACCAACTACAATTGGTATCACTTTCACTTTCATATTCCATAACTTTTTCAGTTCTCTGGCAAGGTCTAGATATTTGTCCACCTTCATCTAGCTTCACCCTGTGATCTGCTGGAACTGCAAAATCCACCATAGTAGTAGTAGTAGTAGTAGTAGTAGTAGTAGTAGTAGTTTTTCACATCATCATTAGCTGATGGTATTTCCCTGGAGTCTGAGTGACAACAAGTCTCCTCAGATCTCCAAGACTCTTCTGAGTATTCTGGCAGATTGCAGCAGAGCAGTATTCGGTATAGTCTCAATTCTTCCTCTGATTTCCAGATTTTCCAGTCTTTTTTTCCAAGATTTTTGGGACCGTTCCAAGTGTGCCAACTGGTATCCCTTTGACTTATATTCCATAGCTTTTTCAGTTCTCTGGCAAGGTTCAGGTATTTGTCCATCTTTTCGTTTTCCTTCATCTTCACCCTGTGAAGATGTGATTGTTACCATTGGTTTCAAAGCAGCGTGTTACCATATATTCGAATATCGCACAGTCGAGAAACTGTCAGTAACCAAGCGCCGCTGGATTCATGTACACGCTACCCTAAGGATTATATAACGTCATTTGCTATATCAATAAGAAAAAGCGATCAATATTAGTGATAGGGCATATAATATAACTAAGATAGTCTAACATTAGAGTCCACGGATCTTGGTCCGATGATCACAGTTACCAGTCTCTGTGAACTGTCTACACTATCCTAACTATATATACATATATATATATATATATATATATATATATATATATATATATATAAATAATGCTGCCCAAATACACACACACACATATATATATGTAATATATATATATATATATTATATATGTGTGTGTGTGTGTGTGTGTGT
>CM042173.1:25000-47500 GCA_023376005.1 Doryteuthis pealeii | reverse complement strand
CATTATTACATGCATGCAACATTTTATTTGAGAGGGACAGGGCTCAGTTTTCATTTCAAATTGTTTTATTTTTATTTTTACTCCTTTTAATAAATATGAGGATTTGTCTTACTTATGATACAAACCCTCTGACAAAAATTAATTTTTACGATGCCCGGAGGGTGTTTTCTGTTGCTAGTATATATAATAAACTTTTAAGAACTAGGGGAAAATATGAAAAGTGTCAAACTAAAAGTTAACTGAACTTTTCTTGATTATCTATTTTTTTCTGTTTACTTATTTGTACAATGATATGAGCGTTGGTAAAAAAAAAATGGTTAAAGGAAAGAGAAGAGAGAGAAAAAAAATATTGTAATAATCTTAATGCATCTTATACGAAATACGAACGTATTAGACTTATGGTCTTTATCCGACTGGCGTTGGAAAGAAAACAAATGAAGTATATATATATATATATATATATATATATATATATATATATAATATATATATATATATATATAAACAAAACAAAAGATTAAACAACTTTTCCCAAACAGCCAAATATTCATTTGTTTTAAAAGGGAGAAAAATATTGCCGAAGACGGGGAAAATAAGTATACACTTTGCGATGGGTAAATTGTCGCCATTTATAAATTAATATTACTGTTCCTTATTTGTACGACCGTTATCATCTTGCATATGAATTAGGCGGGCATACCTATGCAAATGTAAGGCTAAACAGAAAAATCAATCTCTGTATGTACATGTATTTTTCTCGATTTGTTTAGCCTTACATTTGAATAGGTATGCCCGCCTAATTCATTAATTATTAATTAATCAATTTTCAAAAATTAGGTACGACTTCAATTAAGCACATATTCCCCTAAAGATTGTCGGCTAAAAAAAAGCCATATCAAACACATTGTTTGTTTGTTTACTTCTCAGGGTAAAATGAGACCATCAACAGCGTCCAAGATAAAATGAAAAAAATGTAAATCCTGATTATCTGGTATTGCATATCCGCCGAATTCTTATTTCTTATGAGTTTCGTCACTTTAGCTAAATAATGGACCATTCCGTTTGTATTATAAAAAAATAAAGGAAGAAAAAGTACATGCTACACAGAAAAATATAATAAGAAAGAAAGAAAGAAAGAAAGACCGCGCTGAAACGATAACGCTTATCTGTTTAAATCGAACATAATGAAAGATGAAAAGAAAGGGAAGAAAAGGGCATGCTACATAGAAAGAGTTTAACCGGTTTGTATTCAGAATTTTCGTTCTCCTACACTGGTTACCTGGCCTAGGTTAAAGAGCCCAGTCTACCCTACTCTTTACACACAGTGAGTAGAGAGATGCACACCTTTCTCAAGGGTATTAGCGCTATGTGAAATGCAAACGACCGCGTATAGGATTTGAACTCGGGCCGACGAGTCCATTTCCTACAACTCTAACCATTACACCGCGCACCTAAACTTTATCTGATATATTTACCAAAATTTCATGAAAATATATTGTACTTCTCTACACTAAATTCCTTCAAACCCATACGGAATCTGGGGCGTTAGAATGCACCGACCGCACCTCTGCAGAGGGGTAAGACTCCCCCAAATAGGACCACCTGTTGGCCGTGGGTGGCGATCTGTGATGCTTAAGGACGGAATCTTGGTGGATGAGCAGTCCATGACCTGCAACACTCCATTTAGACCCTTACTTAGGCTAGACAGGCGGTCGGAGAGGCCCCCTCCGATCAATCGGCAGGTTACATCAAGCCTTAGCACCTATATAACTGCCCCAACCCTATTGTCCTTATGGCAAGCCCAAACCTTTTTATCATATGGGTGCTAGAAGGCGGTGGCTGCGGGTCTACATGTCCTGGGAATGACGTTAAACTCTATCTGATGGTGAGGTTCCAGTTCTGGAGATTTGGGGGATATGGAGCATCCCTTCATCACCATTGCTCCCTGGTCCACTCTGACCCGGAGTGGTAGTACCTGTTAGGGTCCCATCTATGGGTTAAATAGAAAAATGTATTTATAAAAAAATTGAGTATCCATTAAGAATTAATTTATTTCAAAACTTTATCGGCATTAAATGACCCACTGAGTTTGATATGTCGTAAAACAAACCAAACCAAACCCATTCATTCCTAATCAAATCCAATTTGGGAGACTGAAGACCAAATTTAAGAAAGGAACAAGTCATTATGTCCTGATTACGCATCAGACACACAGGACTAACGCACTCCTATATACTCAAACAAGAACAACAACCACAATGTGAAACATGTCAAACATCGTTGACTGTTAAACACCTATTCATGGAATGCAATTTGTTTGCTCACACCAGAAACCGTTATTTTAATGCAAACAATATGAAATATCTATTTGAAAATGTCAACATAGAAGACATTCTGTCTTTTTTAGGGAAATAAAATTATACCATAGAATATAGACATGAACTTAATCAATACCATACAACACGATCCCCAATGGTGCTAACACGTTTTAAAACCAATTACTAAAAAAAGTATAAATATAGATACACAACATATATTACTTCCTAATCGTTAGGCATGACATAATCCAAGACGGGTTGTATGCCGTTAAAATTAAAAAAAAACAACCAACCAACCAATTCATTCAAAGAAATCGCCATTGGCTTCAACCACGGCCTCCGGACGACCCCGGATTCTCCTTTTAGACTTTTGGGTGGAATTAAACTCGAAAGAGACAATTAATGGCTAAATGTACATTAAGAGTCAAATGCGAACATAAAAATCAAATCATGTTCATGGTTTAGAGCCAAATTCCTGGTATTTTATGAGCAGGCACGACATTAGAAAAATCCTTGTATTATAAAAACGTTACTTAGGAAAGAATGAAAAGAATAAAAACAAGAAAACGTTTTTAACAACCAAAATGCGCTGCGGTAAAAAAAATAATAAATAAAATAAAATAAATAAAAGATAAAAAATAAAAAAAACAAGAAAAAAATAAAGAAAAGCAAAAATGACGAAAGCCAATAAAAATCCCAAAGCGAATACAGTAATTAGACTAGGGTCAAACCGTGTAAGATGAGTGAAGTATTATGCTATGTTCGAACGAGTTATCTGCCCTTATTTATTTGCTTTTTGATTAAAAGAAAAAATATTTTTAAAAAAATGAAATATAATTAAAATGAAATAAGAAAAACTAAGAAAACCTGAACGTGAAAATGAGGCAGGAAAAAGCCAGCAATTCGCCTACCATCATAAAACAAATTCTGAATTCTTTTCCGTCTTCTTTTTCTATTCAACTCTTTTAGTTTCGAACATAAATGACATAGCTGGGGTTTTTTTAATAATAAGTTTCAGCATGAATATATCTTCTTATTATAATGGAGATTGTGTGTTTGTCTGTCTGTAACCGAAACTATATCACTACTCAAGTCACAATTCCCTTAGTTATTCACGTCACATTCACCATGAATTTATTTTCATCTAAACCTCAATTATTGATAAAATTATTTTATCTTATTAATACTGTTGGATTAATCTACATATGATTGACATTCAAGTGTATTTATATCTTCAACAAAATAACGGTTTACAGTGTGAACAAGAAGGCTAATTTGCATATTGATATTAAGAATTTGATTTTAATAAATATATGCTTAGTATTATTGATTTCTAATTGTTTGGTTTTCTCTTAATGAATATAAGCAAAAATCTCGGGGATAAATCTTAAAAGAAATCCATTAACAAGACGAAAGAACTGTAATTTTATTAAATACTTCATAATCTAACTAAATAGATAAATTATGAAAAATGAAAGATGGGAGTGATGGAAAATGATGAAAGAGTTAGATTTAAAGCTGTTCTATTTTTCGATTATACCCCCTCAGTTTTATTTTATACAATATTTTATTACATCAAAAGCTAGATACTTGCACTCGAAGGGTGCATATATTTGTTAGTATATATATATATATATATATATATATATATATATATGAAAGGAAAAATGGATATGAATCCGACAATATGTGTAGAAAGTTTTGTAGAAAAAACAACAAGATGTTTAAAGTTTTGCTGACAGAAATCTGTTTCAACCATATGCGGTCTTTATCAAAGCAACATTGTAAACGGAAAAACGAAATAAATGAATAAAATTTTTGAATATAATACGGATCCCGACTCTACGAATTTGTCATCATTACAGATTCCTGAAATTTTCCACCTTCATCTATTGTACGGTTGGACGTATTATTTTTTTTAAAAACTTTCTTTTGTAACTGGAACATTTTCCTGAACCTTTTGATATTTATATACATCTTTACAGCAAACTCTTTTAAGTTGCTCTTTTTTAAGATAAAAATGCTTATAATTTTTTAAAATAAAATCTATTTTATTTCTAACATAAAATACGCATTTTTAAAAATTATTTGAAAATTCCGGTACTGATCGAGAGCGTTCTGTGCCTCGTGATTAATGATATATTTATTTCGTTTTTCCGTTTACAACGTTGCTTTGATAAAGACCGCATCATTTAAAATCTTGGCCGGTGCAGATGATCATGATACAAGTTATTCTCTTCCATATATTAAGGTGGGTTCCAGTCATCCATTCTATCTGTCATAACGTATATTAATGAAGAAGTGTCCAAGCTTTTAAATGATGAGTAGTGTGCGTCAATACCTCCAATCTACGGAGAAAAATGACCAAATATATATATATATATGTTAAATTTATCCCGAACACCCCATATATATATATATATATAATATATATATATATATGAGAAGTAAATAAACAAACGATGTGTTTTTAATATGGCTTTTTTAGCCGACAATTCCCGCCTAATTAATTAATTATTAATTGATTAATTTTCAAAATTAGGTACGACTTCAATTAAGCACATATTCTCCCAAAATTGTCGGCTAAAAAGAGCCATGTCAAAAACACATCGTTTGTTTATTTACTTCTCATACTGTCGTGTAGTAAAAGTCATTATAAGAGGAATATAACCTACTTCTAAAAACAAAACGAAAAATCTAGGAAAGTCCGGATGGTGTAGGGATTACGGTCCTTGCCTGTCAGCTTGACAGTCAGGGTTCGAATAACGCACAGTGCGGTCTTCCGATCTATAGCTCTGCTGATGAGGCCTAATAGGCCGAAATGTACATACAGAGATTGATTTTTCTCGGTTTGTTTAGCCTTACATTTGAATAGGTATGCCCGCCTAATTAATTAATTATTAATCAATTAATTTTCAAAATTAGGTACGGCTTCAATTAAGCATATATATATATATAGAGAGAGAGAGAGAGAGAGAGTGAGAGAGTGAGAGAGAGAGAGAGAGAGAGAGAGAGAGACCGGGATTTTTCAACTTGAATTCAAAGATGTGCGAAGATATATGCTGTGTTCGAGGGCACCTCACGTGGTGCAATGGTTAGCATGCTAGATGTGCAATCATTGTTAGTGAGTTCGATTATCATGAGGCGCCCCATATTTCTGACCTTGTGTCACATTTAACCTAAATTTATAAATAACTAGGCACCCCATGTGGTGTAACTGTTAACAAGCTAGATTAGCAGACCATTGTTAGTGAGTTCGAATTCCCAGTAGGCGCCCCACACTTCTGGCCTTGTGCCACATCTAAGCTAAGCTTAGTAAATAGCAGTTATGATCGAACGAGTTATCTTCTCTTATTTATTTGGTTTTGGAAGAAACGAAAAAAAACGCAGACAAAAACAAAAACAAAAACAAAAAAAAGCCCGGAAGGGGAACCTGACCCACGACAATCTCCCGTTCAACAAATTTGATTAGATATTTTATTTTATCTTATTTATTTTATTTAATTCAATTCATTTATTTTCTTTTTCTCTGAATGTTTGAGATGCGGCCTGAAGATTAGTATTATCGGCGTTATTCGGACTATTGTCCTCATCTTCATTGTTAAACGTTGTACAAATAACAATGAAGATGGGGACAATAGTCCGAATAACGCAGATAATATTTATTTTCTTATTTTTCTATTTAACTCTTTTAGTTTTGACTTGAAAACGAGTAATTTTTTTTCCCCCAACGAAACGTAAATTATATATAATAAGACCCTGCAAATAAAACTTTACTGCCTTCGCTATAAAGATGGCTGACTTTGTGAGGCAGTGAATAATAACATTCAATGGACACAAATTCTAAAGAATTGAAATCCTTAAAAAAATAATTGCGATTAAATTTCGGTGGAAGATAAAAAAAAGCGGATTGAGCTCTCTCGCAGGCATTCTTTACATGAGTATGTAGACCCAGTGAGAATCGAACTCACTAACAGTATTCTGCTAGCCAAATTTCGGTTCACCATTCTAACTACGGATCCTAACCTCTGGGTTGTAATTTATTAAGCTTATTCTATGTTGGCAAAATGCCATAAATATGGGGCACTCAGTGCGGATCGACCTCGTTATAAACAAACTTGTTTATATATATATATATATATATTATAATATATATATATATATATATGAAAAATATATGGAAATTATAAAAAGATGGTATCCCTCAACCCAGTCGTGTCTAGTTTTGTATTCTCGTTGTGCTAGTTTGCTACATTCGCAGAGTATATGGTTAACAGTCTCATCTCTATTACCGCAAAGTCTACATTTACTATTTGTTGGGTCTTATCAATTTTCGCTTTGATATAGTTTGTCCTTATGGCATTATTTTGTGCAACAATTATAAGTGATTCCGTTTCTCTTTTGAGGTTTCCCTTTCTTAGCCATGTCCAAGTTTTCATGTGCAACCTCTTCTATTTGTCGTTTGAAGCCCCCATATAATTGTTTTTCTTCCATTTTTGTTTTCTAGTCTTTGTTGTTTTTCTGTTTGTCCATCTGTCGCTTATACTATTGTTGGCCGCCATAAGTAAGTTTGTCTTTGGTCTTTCTTGTGTAATCTTCAAGTTGTTGGATTGTGGTTTCTACGCATTCCTCTATGTTGGCAAGACCTCTCCCCCCTTCCTTTCTTGACACATATAATCTATCTCTATCATCTCTAGGGTGGAGAGCCTTGTGCATGGTCATTATTTTTCTCGTCCTTTGGTCAATTGTCTGAGTTATTCTTTTGTCCATTTTAAGAATGGTCCTGGGTATCTTATAATGGGACGGCCCAGGTATATTCCTTTATCAGATTTCTGCTGTTAAGTTTGGTTTCTAGAAGTTTTCTAGTTCTCCTGAGATATTTTTTTTTACTTTTCCTTTCATTTCTGCTTGCATGATATTGTCCGCTTCTAAAATTCCTAAGTATTTGTAGCTTCCATTTTCATCAAATGGTTTTATAGTTTCCTGATTTGGCAGTTGTATTCCATCCATTAGTTTTCTTTCACCCCGTTTTATTACTAGCATAGCACATTTTTCATTCCAAATTCCATCCCTATATCCTGGTATATATTCTAATAATTTCTACTAGGCTCTCCAGTTCTTTTTCATTTTTTGCAAAATGTTTTATGTCATCCATGTACATAAGGTGGTTTATCTTTTCTTGTGAGTTAGTGAATTTGTATCCCCCTGTACAATTTTTAAGTATATGATTGAGTGGCATCATTGCTATAATAAAGAGTAGTGGTGATAACGAGTCTCCTTGGACGATACCTCTTTCGATTTTTACATCTGCCAGGGATTGTTTTCCAGCTTTTAATTGAACTCGCCAGTTTTCCATGGCTTTTTTAATGAAATTCATGATGTTGTTGGAAATTTCGTACATTTTTAAATATTCTAAAATCCAGGTATGTGGGACCATGTCATATGCTTTTTTGTAGTCGACCAGGCCATTGCAATATTTTTCCGTCTATTTTTTACTTCTTTAAGAATGTATTGGTCTATATAANTTAATCCACAGTAGAAATTTAACATTTTTGAAAAAACAAATGATGTTATATAATTGCTGACAGAAATCTGTTTTGACCACTACAATAGATCGGTCATCATCAAGAACATATGAGAAAACTGAACATCAAACTCTTTGAGTTTTTATTATGAACTATAATGCTTTCTGATTTTTTAAAATAAAATTTATTTTATTTTTTACACAGACACGCATTTAAAAAAAATTCCACGCATTGAATAATAGCGTTTTTGTTGTACCCTGTCTTCTAACGGTTATTTTTCCCGTCTTCCTCTTATACGTTGCTCTTGATGATGACCGATCTATTGAATTGGTCGAAACAGATTTCTGTCAGCAATTATATAACATTATTTGTTTTTTCAAAAATGTTAAATTTCACACACACACACACACACACACACACACCCATATATATATAATATTATATATAGTCATCCACAGACACCGTATTTCGACGTATCACGTCTCTTCTTCGTGTGGCTAGACATTAGTAAGCTACCTAGAACCGGGATAGAAACCAGATCGATTTAGCATCAGTCGGACAGCTTAACCGCTCGGCTATCGTTACCTACAGAATGAGAAGGGGATTTTAACTGTTTTAATACACACATCTGTATGTAAAGGCCGCATAGAGTGCTCCTTTCCTTTTATAGGAGAGCGTTGCGTTTACGCTTTAGTTGGCGGTCGTCAGCGAAATGCCCTCTACGACCAACCCCTCTGCACAGCCACACTGCCACTTTTTGATATATATATATATATATATATTATATATATATATATATATTATATATATATGTGTGTGTGGTGTGTGTGTGTGTGTGTGTGTTATATTCTTGTGAACGTTGTTTGTTCAAAAAAGCATTGGAAATAAGAACAAAAACAAGAAAAACAGACAAAAATCAGATTTTTTATATATTCAATCGTTGCTTTGTTTCTGGTTTAATCTATTCCGATATTTCGGTGAACGTTCACCCTTTTCAAGGTATGTCCGCCGGGTCTGGAGAGAAAAAATGCAATGTATATATATATATATATATATATATATTATATATATAATATATATCACACGCACACACACACACACACCACACACACGTGTATATATATATATATATATATATATTATATATATATATATATATATCAATTCTCCACGCGAGCTGGATGTGACAGAAGGTCAATTTTTAAGCGGAGTTTAGCAGGTTTGAATACAGAGTTTTCCTTCTCCTAGATTGGTTACCTAGCCAAGGTTTAAAGAGCCCATTTTGCCCTATTATTTACTCATAGCTGGAGGAAAGTAATTAGATGCGTACTTTTCACAATGGTATTAACGCTTTCTTTTTTTCTTTTTGAATACATACGTTGGTTTCTTTTTTCTTCTGTTTATTTTTTCATTCATTCAAGGAGTTTTATCCTGGATATGTTTAAACTATCTGATGGTGAGGTTCCAGTTCTGAAGCACGGGGAATGTGAAGTACCCTGAATCCCCATTACTCCCATGTCCACTCGCGTACCGGAGCGGTAGTACCTGTTAGGCCCCATCTATGGGTTAAATACAAAAATGTGTGTTTAAAACAAATTGAGTACCATCAAGATGAATTTAACACGTCATGACATTAAATGACCCAATGGGTTGCGTAGTGAAAAAAGGGTTTTCATTAATAGTTTTGTTGAAGCATTGTACGTATGTGTAAAATAGAAATTAGAAGGCAATTGACAATGCAGTGGAATAGGTGTTGAAAATGATGTTTATTTACCTTTTTTTTCCTAGATATTTTCGTGATAAATCTCGTCTTCAGAGGTTCTAGCACCCATATGATAAGAAGGATTGGGGGTTGCCATAAGGCAATAGGGCTGGGGCAATCATATAGGTGCCAGTGTTGTATACCCTTTTCATTACTTCTATTCGTTATTCTTCTTCTGTTCTTCTGACATCTTAAGTTCTTCTAGGTCAGTCTCTTCTAACATCTTAACTTCGTCTTGGTCGGTCGCACTTAACTCATTTTCTTCTTTTTTTCAGTCTTGATACCAAAAGACATTCATTAATCACAAGACCGTGTTGATTTTCTTATAACTTTTTATTTCCCTAACTAAACATTTATGTAACTAAATATCTGACTAACATAGCGCGCGTGAGTTCCAGTTAGGCAGGACATCCTCTCTGCCTGACGTCTAACTGAAAAATGAGGACACAACCAGGTCCCACGTGACTTCACATATTTCACGGGCTTTCTGTACTATTCCATGCAAAGTCCCACCCATGATATGAAAAGGGCTATCCCTTTAGAATTACAGGGATTGACAATAATCTTATGCAACCGCATAGATTATGTAAACCAGGGCTTGACGTGGCCAGCCGATTGATCGGAGGGGGCCTCTCCGACCGCCCGTCTAAATTCATTCTTAATGCATAATACAATTTTGTTTATAAACTCATGTTTTTCTATTCAACACAATAGATGGGACCCTAACAGGTACTACCACTCCGGGTCAGAGTGGACCAGGGAGCAACGGTGATGAAGGGGTGCTCCACATTCCCCAAACCTCAAAATCTGGAACCTCACATCAGATAGAGTTTAACGTCATTCCCCAGGACATGTAGACCTCAGCCACCGCCTTCTAGCACCCATATGAATAGAAGGATTGGGGGTTGCCATAAGGGCAATAGGGTTGGGGCAATCATATAGGTGCTAGGGTTTGACATGGCAGCCGATTGATCGGAGGGGCCTCTCCGACCGCCCGTCTAGACCAAGAAAAGCCTAAAGTGGAAATACAAAAATGTGTATAAACAAATTGAGTACATCAAAGAATGTATGTAACAAACACGTCATTGGTATAAAAATGACCCAGCAAGGGTGCATACCGTAAAAACCCAACCAACCAATTCACCGAGTTAAATAGACGCCCGTTTGCAAAGCGGAAGACTGAGGTGCGTTTGTTAGTGACGTCACTGTTGTGGTTTCGCTCATTTCTTTGTGATGGAAGTAATTCGAGCGAAGCACACTCAACAAACAAATAATAAATAAATAAATGTGTAGAATATAAATAAATTAATAAAAGATAAAAACGGGTGAAACTTTTTCATGATAGTCTAAACATGTCATCAGACATACTGACTCGATCAACAATGTCCATTATCCATTTCTTTTCCTCTTTTTAAAAGTACGTCATCAATCAGACATGTTTTGTGTTTTTACATACGTAAGAAGTATAATATGTAATGAATATGTTAGATATATAGGTATACTGTATTCCAGGTTATATTACAGGTTACGCACATAGACAAACAACAAACACACATACACACACGCACACACACACACACACACACACACCACACACACACAACACACATATATATATATATATATATATATATATATATATATATATATACAAGTGATGTGTGTGTGTATATATGATGATGAAAAAATGAGTAAGAGTGAAAATATCAGGATGATTTAATGTCACAATCAGACATGTTTTGTGTTTTACATACGTAAAGAAGTATAATATGTAATGAATATGTTAGATATATAGGTATATATACTGTATTCCAGGTTATATTACAGGTTACACACATAGACAAACACAACACACATACACACACACACACACACACACACACACACAACACACACATATATAAATATACATATATATATATATATGTATATATATATATATATGATATTATGTATATTCATATATATATATGTATTATATATATAATATGTATATTCATATATATATATATATATATATGTATATATATTATGTATATGTGTGTATATATAGATGTATGTGTGTGTGTATGTATGTGTGTGTATGCATATGTATGTATATGTATAAGTTTGTATAGGTATGTAGAGGTGGGTATAGTTGAAGCGATATGGAAAGAAAAGGAAAATAAATTAAGTCAAACAAAAAACTACTAAATAAGTGAACAGGGGTGTCCCTGAATTCTGAATTAATTGAATTAACAGTAACTCTCCTAAACAAATTAATGACAAGCGGTCAGATGTCTTTGGTTTTATTATTGTTACTATTATTTGTATTTTTTTCCTATTTTTATTACTCTACAGCTGAGCAGGACAGGACAATTTTTAAAAGGAAGGAAAAAAAAAAATCTGTTTTCAAATGCCTTAAAAATAAAGAATTCATCATTCGCATCTGATGAGTCGGGAGAATTAGACATTTTTGTTCTAAGCCTCCCTGAAATAGTCTATAATGCAAGATCTCTAAGTCTTTTGTTATTTATTTAAATATAAATTTGCTCTGTGACTCTAACAATAAGAGCACACATTGAGCCTCTCAAACTGCGACAAGTTGTTTAAAAAAAAACCTATGTCGTAAGGAAGATTTCTTCTCTGGACTTTTGGAATTATATATAATATATATATATATATATATATATATATATATATATACAATGATGTGTGTGTATATATGATGATGAAAAATGAGTAAGAGTGAAAAGTATCATGATGATTTTAATGATAGTAGCAAAAATGAGCTCTCTCCCTTGAGCGTATATGATGGACTCTCCCGTCGATTTCGACGTATGAGTGTTCATACAATGAACATCCACACTGATTTGTTTATAGTGGTGAAAGGCTTGTATTGGACCATCCACACCTTTTGGCACAGTCGATAGGAAATAATTGGTGCATCAAAGGTTGCCACAAATCCAATCAACGACTGACCTCAGGAATTTTGAATTCAGTGTTATCCCTCTCCTAGACTGGTTACCTACCCAAGGCTGAAGGGCCCAGTCTGCCTACTATTTAACCCATAGCTGGAGGAGAATATATGGATTCATACCTTTCCCAAGGGTATTAGCGCTATGTGAAATACCAACAGCTTCGTCTAGGTATTGAACTCGAATCGACGAGTCCATATTCCACGACTCTAACCACTATCCATGCGCCTCCAGCGTATATATTTAAGTTTTATATAGTTAAATATATTTTTATCTGTTAAATATATTGCATTGCAGATTATATTACAGGTTACACACACACACATACACACAACAATATATATCTATATATGTGTGTGTGTGTTTGTGTGTGTAACTTCATGACAATATGTGTGTTGTGTGTATGTGTAATGCAACCTGTCTAAAATATGACTTTGTTCATGATGGAGAAGTCCCCTGAAGAATAGATAAATTCATCGTTTTAGAATACTTAGTTTTTCTATTTTCTACATACTGTCGGATTTATTCCTATTCTATTCCCGTATATATATATATATATATATATTATATATATATATATATATATATATATATGTGTTGTGTGTGTGTGTGTGTGTGTGTGTGTGTGTAAGAATTAAATAAAAGACACATCTCCTGTTTAACAATTTTATTTTTGATCTCTTTCGAGTTTATGGCCAACTTTTTAATAACTGGAACACATCATCCACTGAAGTGCCGAAAGTACTCGGGGCCTGAACTTTGGTGGACTTATCCACGAATTCCACCGAAATATTAAAAAAGTTGGCCAGAAAACTCGAAAAGATCAAAAATAATTGTTAAACAGGAGATGTGTCTTTATTTAATTCTACATGTATAAATGAAAGAATGCTGCCCAAATACACACACACACACACACACAACATATATATATATATATAATAAGTCAACCACGTACACCGTGTTTCGAACGTTTCACGTCTCTTCAGTGTGGCTAGACACAGCAACTACCTTTGACCAGGAACGAAACCCGACTAACTTTTCGTCCACCCGATTCGTTAACCTTTCGGCATTTGACAGCTGCCATAGAAGGAGTGGTGTTTAAACTATTAAATACATACATTTGTTTATATATTTTACGATCACCAGAGAGATTCAGTCTGACGATCATTGCTTTATGCTGGTAGTGAAAGTTAATTTAGGTCACCCCTAGAGAGCTCTACGGGTTTTGGAGCATATAATAAGTCATCCACAGACACCGTGTTTCGACGTTTCACGCTTCATATTATTTTGTTAATCCCTCGTATACACACAAATTCGGTCGGCTGGGGCGTTAGAATGCACCGACTGCACCCTGCAGAGGGTAAGACTCCCCCAATGAGGCCACCTGTTGGCCGTGGGAGGCGACCCGTTATGCTTAAGGATAGAACCCAGGTGGCTGAGCAGTCCATGACTTGCAATATTCCACTTTAGGCTTTTCTTGGGTTAGACGGGCGTCGGAGAGGCCCCCTCCGATCAATCGGCTGGCCCGTCAAACCCTGGCACCTATATGATTGCCCCAACCCTATTGCCCTATGCAACCCAATCCTTCTTATCATATGGCGTGCTAGAAGGCGGTGACTGAGGGTCTACATGTCCTGGAATGACGTTAAACCTCTATCTGATGAGTGAGGTTCTAGTTTGGAGGTTTGGGGAATGTGGAGCACCCCTTCATCACCATTGCTCCCTGGTCTACTCTGACCTGGAGTGGTAGTACCTATTAGGGTCCCATCTATGGTTGAATAGAAAAACATGAGTTTATAAACAAAATGTATTATGCATTAAGAATGAATTTATTTCACAACTTTTGCGGCATTAAATAACCCACCGAGGTTGATATGCCGTAAAACAAAACAAACCAAACCAAGCAGACACCGGTTTCGACGTTTCAGCGTTTCATATTATTTTGTTAATCCCTCGTATACACAAATGTTGTTGTATAAATACTTTTTCTAATAGAACCAAAGTGGCAATATTCCCTATTCAATTTTCGACTGACGCCATCTTTTCATCGCTTTCTAAACTGATAACGTATTATTGTCAAGTGCACATATCACCGTCCTTGGAAGGGGGTGCTATTTTGCCTCTCCACTAACCGTAGATCTCCCTTAATTTAACGGGGGTGCTTCAGCTGTCAACTGTCACACGCACTGTCAGCCATCGTGACGGAGAGTGTCGCTTTTAAGTTCGCATCGGCAGGAAAGAAAAGAGGCTGCATTGCGCTCGAGTGTTAAGGTCAAAGAAACGGTGCGGTTAAAGTGGATTTTACCAAATTGAACGTCTATAACTTAGCATGTTTAGTTTGGTACAAGGCCAAAAATATCGAGCACTCAATGAGGAATCGAACTCACTAATGTTATATGACCTGAACCGGAACACTTCTATTTATAAAAATATATATATTTATTTACCAACCTCTCCACACGAGCAGGATGCGACACAAGGTCAATTTCTTAAGCGGAGTTCAGCAGTTTTGAAGCCAGAGTTTTCCTTCTCCTAGACCGTTGCCTAACCAAGGTTAAAGAGCTCAGTCTGTCCTACTATTTACGCATAACTGAAGGGAGAGTAGGATTCATACCTTTCCCAAGGATATTAGCGTAAATGAAATGCACTACCACGTCCAGATTTGAACTCGGGGCGACGAGTCCATTCCCATGACTTAACCATTACACCACGCGCTTCCTAAAATATAAGATTATATGGACCATATTACATTTAGGCACCCCTTTTGATCTCGATTAAGAAAGGACATGTTTTTATTACACCCTCAATATCCGGTTGTTTGTAGGGGTTAGGTTAGGGGTTAGTTTTATAACTGAAGATGATCTAATTAATAGATCGAAACACTGCAGCGTCGGCCAATAAACTCACCACTTAACTCATTTAAACCTGTGTTTTTTCAATTTTTTATTATACTCTCTACCGTCGGATTCACTTCCTTTTATTCACACACCCACACACACACACAACACACACACACACACAGATATATAATATATATATATATTATATATATATTATATTTATATATATATAATGTCTAGGAATTAAAAACAAAAATTGCCCAGAAGCAAAAATGGACGATATTTTTTTTTATCTTAAAGGTCAACCTCTCCTTTACCCTGTCTCTGTGTTTCCCCGTGGGATGGCAACTCGCAGTAAATTCAGTCAAAATAAGCCACCGTATACTACTTAGTCTCAATTTCATATCGATCTAGGTGTGAAAAATAAAGCGCTATACAGACAAAAAATAAAA
Source organism: Doryteuthis pealeii (assembly GCA_023376005.1). Classification (NCBI taxonomy): domain Eukaryota; kingdom Metazoa; phylum Mollusca; class Cephalopoda; order Myopsida; family Loliginidae; genus Doryteuthis; species Doryteuthis pealeii. Next base: position 31,646 of record CM042173.1, on the reverse strand, counting down.
ATAACAAAAGATCGAATGAGATATTTAGCTCCAGGGACCAGAAAAAAAAAAATTATTCTTTGAATCTAAGTAAACATCTACACTTTTAGTCCCGAAATCCTCTCAAAGAGTTTAGAAGTACGACCAAGATATTGCTTTTACGTCTGGGGTGGATCACCACACCCACCGTCAGCTCTCCCATTTTACCGACGCTGATCAGATTGCCTAAGCTGTGCTACTCATCCACTGAATTGCATTTTTTTCAAAAGGTATGAAAATGGTTAACTCTGAATTCAAACCTGTTGAAATCCGCTTAAAAATTGACCCTGTGTCACATCCTGCTCATGGCGGAGGGGTTGGTAAATATATAAATATATAATATGCGCCATTTTAGTAAGCCCTTGTCTGATGGTTGTAATTTTCCGAAATATTATAAAATGCGGGTGCATTTTACTTAATCCAAACACACAAAATGACTTCTCAACAACTATAGTTTTTAGACCCTGACTGACAATAGATTATTTGTAGCCGTCGAATGAATCTATCTCTCTCTTCTCTCTCTCTCTCTCTCTCTCTCTCTCTCTCCTTCTCTCTCTCTAATATATATATATATATATATATAATATATATATATATATATATAAAGGGCAGTTGTTTGAATCTGTATGTCCGGAGGAAACCTCTGAAATAAAACAATTGACGAAAAAGTATATATATACACATTAAATATCCCAGGCTTGTTTTTGAGCAAAAATAATAGAGTTAATAGAAGATGGAGCATGGGGCATCCTGATGTCTGAAGTAAGTAGGATATTCCCATTTCTTTTCTAAATGCAACCAGAGATGAATACCTCAGCCCAGTAATCATGTTAGGGTGGAAACAGCACCCACAAGGAAGCAGTTTGTATGGCACCTGCTCCCCATCTCACAAACCATCCAACTAAGACGGATTAGGCATGCAGGACACTGCTGGAGAAGTAAGACGAGTCATAAGCAATTTTCTCCTGTGGAAGCCAACACAGGACATACTAATGTGGGCCGCCCATCAAGGACCTACATTGACCAACTGATGTGAGGATGCTGGCTTGCTGCGCAGAAGACCTCCCAGAGGCAATGAATGATAGGGAAGGTTGGCGAGAGATTGTCATGGATGTCCGTGCTACTTCGCGACATGATGACAATCTTCGAAAAAAATCAGAAGCTGGTGGTCCTTGATGGATGCTCTTCCACAGCCTAAACCAGTCTCAAAATAGGGGTTTATAGTTGGCAAATTCCGTCCACTAGAGACCGTGGCGTAGTGTCCAAAAAACAACAAATGAATAAATAAATTAAAAAAATTATCTGCCATCTGCGCAAGTGGCTGTGAAGCATCTCCTGAGTGACATTCTTAGGTGCACTGATTGCACACAAACTGGTGATGTTTTTCGGGCTGCTGTTTTCTCCCCTCTTTCTGTCTCTTTGCTTCGTGGCTACTCTCCTCTCAGCCTCACTCTCTTCGTGCCTTGTTTAACATTAAGGCACCATCGGCTGATTTTTCTGCCTTACCTCGTACGTGTTTTTGGGTTTGTTTGAGTTTGAGTTTTGTTAAAAAACTGGCATATCAACCTCTGTAGGGTCCATTTAATGCCAAAAGGTTAGATTTTGGATTTCAGACTTTAAAGTAGTGGTTCTATGGGAGAATAATTGGGTATGGTTTCTGTTATAGTTTTGTTGAAAAGGTTGCTTTTTTTAATAAAATTTAGAAATGTTTTCAGGGTTTTGTATTTTGAAGAGTTGTCCTTTCAGGTTTCTAGCTTGAATAGTAAATTTGCGGCGGATATGTTTAAGTTGTTACATCCTCTAGAAGGGATATGTCTTGGTTGTGCAGTTTGTACTTTGTCAATGTTGGGGAGGCACTGGGGCACCCTCCCCTTTTAACAGGTACGAATGGTAGTAAAATCATGGGTTCCTCTTTTTCCCTTGCGGCATCCTTTCTGTTCTTCTGGGAGAAGTTTCCGCCAATTGAGTGAAGAGTATATTTCTTCTTTTACAACAGCAGTTAGAATTTTCCACATCATGGGTAGTCAAGTTATTGGTCTATAATTGCTAGGGGCGTTTCCTTTTTGTGTGTCTTTTTGGATTAGTGTAGTTATCCCTTTTGTCATCCATTCGGGTACTCCCGTTTCTTGTAGGCATCTGTTCAGTTGCTGGGCCATTCTTTTGTGGATAGACGTAAATATATTTTGAACCAGAATCCATGTATGCCATCATGGCCTGGTGTTTTCCAATTTGCTACTTTCTTGAGTACTGATTTAAGCGTAATTACATGAACACTGGCTACAGGTCCTTCCTCAATTTCCATCAATTCATTCTTAATATCCCTAATCCATTTCGATTTCTTATTGTGTTCTTTCCTCTTCCATATATTGCTCCAAAACCTTTCTGCTTCTGTTGCATTTGGGTGTTCACTAATGTTTGTTTTTGATCCATTAATTTGTTCATAAAATGTCTTCTCATTGTTTTGGAAGGTCCTATTTTGTTTGTACTGTTTGGTTCTTTCTCGATATCTTTTGATTTACTTCTTCCATCTTAATTTGCTGTTGTCTTTTAACCTTTTTAGCTACATGTGTATTTGTGTTTTTGTTTAAAGTATTTGTTTGTTGTCGTAATTTTTTTATTTGTTCTTCCAATCTAAATTCACATCCAGCTTTTGTGCTTCTGTTTGGTTCTCTGTTTGTGTTTCTTAGGTATTCACCAATTCTATCGCAGACTAGCTTTGCCCCTGCATAGATAAGGTTGTTTAGGTCTGTGATATTGTTTGTTGGGATGTTCATTAATATTTTGTTTATCCTTTCAGTTTCTTTCTTGACTTTTTTCCATTCTATGTTTCTTAGGGATGGTAATGTATTCTTCTTGTCAGCCATGATTTGTTGTATAAGTTCTATATCCATTCTCTGTTCTTGTGTTAGTTATATTATTAGTTGTGTTAGTTGTGTTGTTGTTGTTGTTGTTATTATTATTATTATTATCCTTTTGAGTTTTCACATCAGTGTTAGCTGATGGTCTTTCTGAGTGACAGCAAGTCTCCTCAGGTCTCCAGGACTCTTCTGAGTATTCTGGCAGATTGCAGCAGTGCAGTGTTCTGAATGGTTTCAATCCTTCCTCTGATATCCAAACTTTCCAAACCCTTTTCCAATCCCTTTGGGACTGTTCCAAGTGCACCAACTACAATTGGTATAACTTTCACTTTCATATTCCATAACTTTTTCAGTTCTCTGGCAAGGTCCAGATATTTGTTCATTTTTTCATTTTCCTTTAACTTCACCCTGTGATCTGCTGGCACTGCAAAATCCACCAGTTGACAAGTTCTTTCTTTTTTGTTAATCAACACTAGGTCTGGTCTTCTTGCTGGGATCAGGTGATCCGTTTTAATTTCAAAGTCCCAGAGAATTTTGTGCGTTTCGTTCTCAAGAACAGATTCTGGTTTATGCATATACCATTTTGTTGTGTGGTCAAAATTTAATTTCTTGCATAATTCCCAGTGGATTGATGTAGTTTGTCCTTATGGCATTATTTTGTGCAGCAATTATAAGTGATTCTGTTTCTCTTTTGAGGTTTCCCTTTCTTAACCATGTCCAAGTCTTTCCATGTGCAACCTCATCTATTTGTCGTTTGAAGCGTTCATATAATTGTTTTTCTTCCCATTTTTGTTTTCTAGTCTTTGTCGTTTTTCTGTTTGTCCATCTGCCGTTTCTACTATTGTTGGTCGCCATAAGTAATTTGTCTTTGCTCTTCCTTGTATAATCTTCAAGTTGTTGGATTGTGGTTTCTACGCATTCCTCTATGTTAGCAAGACCTCTTCCCCCTTCCTTTCTTGACACATACAATCTATCTCTATCATCTCTAGGGTGGAGAGCCTTGTGCATGGTCATTATTTTTCTCGTCCTTTGGTCTATCTGTCTGAGTTCTTCTTTTGTCCATTTTAAGAATGGTCCTGAGTATCTTATAATGGGGACAGCCCAGGTATTAATTCCTTTGATCAGATTTCTGCTGTTAAGTTTCGTTTCTAGAAGTTTTTCTAGTTCTCCTGAGATATTCTTTTTAACTTTTCCTTTCATTTCTGCTTGCATGATATTGTCCGCTTCTAAAATTCCTAAGTATTTGTAGCTTTCATTTTCGTCAAGAGATTTTATAGTTTCCTGATTTGGTAGTTGTATTCCATTTAATAGTTTTCTTTCACCCCTTTTTATTACAAGCATAGCACATTTTTCGATTCCAAATTCCATCCCTATATCCTGGCTATATATTATAATAGTTTGTACTAGGCTCTCCAATTCTTTTTCATTTTTTGCAAAAATTTTAATGTCATCCATGTACATAAGGTGGTTGATCTTTTCTTGTGAATTACTAAATTTGTATCCCCCGGTACATTTTTTAGTATATGGTTTAGCGGCATCATTGCAATAATAAAGAGTAGTGGTGATAATGAGTCTCCTTGGAAGATACCTCTTTGGATTTTTACTTCTGCCAGGGATTGTTTTCCAGCTTTTAATTGAACTCGCCAGTTTTCCATGGCTTTTTTAATGAAGTTTATAATGTTGTTGGAAATTTTATACATTTGTAGGCATTCTAAAATCCAGGTATGTGGGACCATGTCATAGGCTTTTCTGTAATCGATCCAGGCCATTGCAATATTTTTCCGTTTATTTTTGACTTCTTTAAGAATGTATTGGTCTATATAGAGTAAGTCGTGGGTTCCTCTTTTTCCCTTGCGATATCCTTTCTGTTCTTCTGGGAGAAGTTTCCGCCAATTGAGTGAAAAGTATACTTCTTCTCTTATAACAGCAGTTAGAATTTTCCACATCATGGGTAGACAAGTTATTGGTCTATAATTGCTAGGGACATTTCCTTTTTGTGGGTCTTTCTGGATTAGTGTAGTTATTCCTTTTGTCATCCATTCAGGTACTTCCGTTTCTTGTAGGCCTCTGTTCAGTTGCTGGGCCATTCTTTTGTGGATTATTATTATTATTATTATTATTATTATTATTATTATTATTATTATTATTATTATTATTCACTCCTTTTGAGTTTTCCCATGAGTGTTAGCTGATGGTCTTTCACTGGAGTCTGAGTGACAGCAACTCTCCTCAGGTCTCCATGGCTCTTCTGGGTATTCTGACAGATTGCAGCAGTGCAGTGTTCTGAATGGTTTCTATCCTTCCTCTGATTTCCAAACTTTCCAGACCCTTTTCAATTCCTTTTGGGACTGTTCCAAATGCACCAACTACAATTTGTTGTATAAGTTCTATATCCATTCTCTGTTCTTGTGTTAGTTATGTTATTAGTTGTGTTAGTTGTGTTATTATTATTATTATTATTATTATTATTATTATTATTATTATTATTATTATTATTATTTCTTTCAGAGTCCGATCAAAATTCTTCAGTCTGATAGAAGATGACGTGTCAAAAGTCTTAGTCCCGGAGCGAAATGATATTGTCCGGAGTATTTTGATGACAACATGCGACATTGCGGCCATAACAAAACCGTGGGAAGTCCAAAGACAGGTAGGTTCTTTGTCATTTTTTTTTTTTGATTGCTGACGTTACCGCTATAGGGCAGCATAATATGTATTGTTCCGATCGATCATTACAAGCAGAGGATATGCTTGTAAATGGGTGGTGGGGAAAACCACCAAGCCATGCCTGGCAGAAACATGTTTTATTTTTTTTTTTCTAATCCTAATCAACTTTTTAGATTAGAAATAAAAAAGAGATTTTTTTTTTTAAAAAAGAAAGTTGATTTTCAAATGTCGGCCTCAAGCTAAACGCATACTTTGTCAGTTGGTTCCAGATCAAATCACGTGACTGAGATAAATATTCACTGATGATTGCCTAAGGCCGAAAGCGGTTGGGATTAATATTATATGAAATTTATTTACCAAGGTTCTTTTTTGTTTTATTCTTTATTTTATTTTTTTATACATCAGGGTCTTTTATTGTTATTTTATTTAGAATATATATATATATATATATATATATATATATATATATATATATATTATGGAAAAGATGACTTACCGGTGAATATGGTCACGGTGGTTGATGTGAAGTTCATAAAGGTAAGGCAGTGATATAACAAATAAAAAAGTGCTCAATACGTTAGTAGAGCAAATTTATTTTAATATAGGTCCAAGTGATAACCTAATCGAGTTTCACCATGTTGAGGATCTTCAGGGCTAACTCCACTGTGTAAATCAATTGCGTCTCTCTCCTTCGAAATCTTGGTCGCATCTTCTTTACTGGAAACTATATTTTCATGGCGCCCAATCAAAGCGGGAGATTTTCCATAGATTCCCTGATTTTAAATTACCAGTCCTTAATTCAAATATTTCTAACTTACAGGTACGTTCACAACTCATGACTTCTCATTTTTGGAATTTCGAACGTTTGAACTTGAATTACCTATGGAAGCCTGTTTTTGCCATTATTCTTTTTTTTTTTTGGTGGCGAGCCGTAGGAGATCATATTTATTAATTATCCCTCTTACCAGGCCTTTCTTTTAATATTTTGTTTTTGTTCTATTCTTAACTGGCACTTTATACTGCCACAGGAAGGATATGAACCCCAGGAGAGCCGACAATAGCGTCTCTCTATTTGAAATCTTGGTCGCATCTTCTTTACTAGA
>CM042173.1:12500-22500 GCA_023376005.1 Doryteuthis pealeii | reverse complement strand
GTAGGACAGACTGGGCTCTATAACCACGGATAGGTAACCAGTCTAGGAGAAGGAAAACTCTGAGCTCAAACCTGTTAAACTCCGCTTAAGAAATTGACCTTGTGTCGCATCCTGCTCGTGTGAAGGAATCGTATATATATATATATATATATATATATATATATATATCACTACTCAAGTCACAATTCCCTTTCTTATTTACGTCACATTTTCCATGATTTAATTTTTTATTTGAACCTCAATTATCAATGAAATTGTTCTACATTATTAATACTGTTGGCCATATCACATACTAGTATTTACCACGTACCCCACGTGTACGGGTTAGGCACAAGGCCCTATTAATGTGGGACCACCCACAAGCCGTGACTCATGGGTGGTCGGCATACCAGCTCAAGGGGGGGGCGCACTCGGGCAATAAACCCAGTCCTGCCCCTTTAAATCAAAGGGGATAGCCACCTGGAATCAACGTTAATAATCAACAACACATCCAGGGCCGAAGCTCCTGGAACCCCCGGTAGAAACCAGAGTTTGCCGTATACTAATAACATCCAATTGTATTTATATATATAAGAAATAGCGGTTTACAGTGTGAATGGGATGGCTAATTTGCATATTTGATATAAAAATTTTGATTTTAATAAATATGTGCTTAGTATTATTGATTTAAAATTATTTGGTTTTAACTAAATGAATATGAGCAAAAATCTTGGGGATAAATCTTAAAAGAAATCCATTAACAAGAAGAAAAAAATAACTGTAATTTTATTCTTTACTTCCTATTTTAACTAAATAGTTAAATTAGGAAAATTTAGCAATGAAATACGGGAGTGATAGAAAAGTAAGTTTTAGTTGTTCTATTTTTCGATTATACCCCACCTCTGTTTCAAATCTTTTTATCTGCATTCTTATTTAGTTTCTACAATTTCGGATCAGAGTGGACCTGGGAGTAATAGTGATGAAGGGACACTCCACATTCCCCAGAGCTCTAGAATAAGGACTTCACCATCAGAAAGAGTTTAACGTGATACCCAGGACAATAAGACCCTCAGCCAACGCTGTCTAGCACATATATGATAAAAAGTGTTAGGGATTGCCATCAGGGCCATATATTTGGGACAATCATATAGGCGCTAAGGCTTGACGTGACTAGAAAATTGATTGGAGGGGGCCTAGTGAAAATGAACGTGTATTCAACACTCCCCAGAGTTACAGAATCGGAACCTCACCACTAGATGCAATTTGACGTCATGCACTAGGTTAGGCACGACTGGGTTAGAAAAATGTTCCACTGGGAATTGCGCAAGAAACTAAATTTTGTAAATACATAAACCAGAATCTGTTCTTGAGAATGAAATACATAAAAATACTCTGCGACTTTGAGATAAAGACGGATCACCTTATCACAGCCAGAAGACTAGGCCGAAATATGATTAACAAGAAAAAGAGAACTTGTCAACTGGTAGATTTTGCACTTTTTATTTTATTCATTCTTGATGAGCACTCAATTTTAAAAAAAAATCTTTTCTGTTTACATATTGAAGTATTTGGCAATAGCTCTGAAGTAAACAAATCAAACGTTGTAATAATTAAATTATCATACTGAGGTATATCCACGGGTCCCGCTAGTTAATGTATTAATACTAATATTTATTTACCCTTTTGGGTTACGTCGATAAATATCAGTATTAATAAATTAACTAGCAGAGCCTGTGGATATAACGCAGTATGGTATCAGTATTTACATTAACAGAACCTGTGGATATACCACAGTATGGTATCAGTATTAATACATTAACTAGCAGGACCTGTGGATATACCACAGTATGGTATCAATATTGATACATTAACTAGCAGGACCTGTGGATATACCACAGTATGATATCAGTATTAATACATTAACTAGCAGGACCTGTTGATATACCACGATATGATATCAGTATTAATACATTAACTAGCAGGACCTGTTGATATACCACAATATGATATCAGTATTAATACATTAAATGGAACCCTACCAGGCACTACCACTCCAGGTCAGAGTGGATCTGAGAGTAATGTTGATGAGGGGTACCCCACATTCCTCAAACCTCTAGAACTGGATGCTAACCATCAGTTAGAGTTAAACGTCATGCCCAGGATATAAAGACCCTCAGCCACCACCTTCTAGCACATATATTGTTATGACCTGTTTAAGGCTCAAATGATAAATACTCAACACGGAGATAAAAGTAAAGAACAGATGTATTCAACATATATTAATGTACACAATCAGGAGGGTTTCCTTGTTACAGCGTACACGAAGCACATTTATCTGCTACTTCTCACTTGAGCAGCTTTTCTCTGCTAAAAATACCCTTTGGGTAAGTCCATTGTTCTGGTTATAGGTGAGTCACCTACAACATATATCATACACATGTTTAGGGTTTGTTAGAAAGAAAATAAGGTTGGTTCAATCATATAGGTGCTAGGGCTTGGTATGACCAGCCCATTGTCGGTGAGGGCCACTCCGACTGCCGACTAGCCTAATTAAAGGTCAAAGTGTAATGTTGCATGTCATGGACAGCTCAGACATCAGGGTTCCTGCATTAAGTATCACGGGTCGCCACCCACGGTCAACAGGTGATCCAACTTGTAAAGTCTTTAAATGCCATCCTTGGCCAGTTGAAAAGGGCTTAAAGTAAGTAAGTCCTGAGTTATGGAATCCTTTGGTAAGTGAATAAGTCCTATCCTGCGTATAAGTCCTGAATTATGGAATCCTTTGGTAAGTGAATAAGTCCTATCCTGCGTATAAGTCCTGAATTATGGAATCCTTTGGTAAGTGAATAAGTCCTATCCTGCGTATAAGTCCTGAATTATGGAATCCTTTGGTAAGTGAATAAGTCCTATCCTGCGTATAAGTCCTGAATTATGGAATCTTTGGTAAGTGAATAAGTCCTATCCTGCGTATAAGTCTGAATTATGGAATCCTTTGGTAAGTGTATAAGTCCTATCTGCGTATAGTCCTGAGTTATGGAATCCTTTGGTAAGTGAATAAGTCCTATCCTGCGTATAAGTCCTGAGTTATGGAATCCTTTGGTAAGTGTAAGTCCTGAGTTATGGAATCCTTTGTAAGTGAATAAGTCCTATCCTGCGTATAAGTCCTGAGTTATGGAATCCTTTGGTAAGTGATATAAGTCCTATCCTGCGTATAAGTCCTGAGTTATGGAATCCTTTGGTAAGTGTATAAGTCCTATCCTGCGTATAAGTCCTGGGTTATGGAATCCTTTGGTAAGTGAATAAGTCCTATCCTGCGTATAAGTCCTATCCAGCGTATTGTTGAAGCTCCAGTGATTTAATCCTATGTCCGTCGTCCACGAAGTTTCAAAGTAGTTATGGCCAGTACTGTCGGTTTAAGTATTGTATCAGCAACAGAGTACTGCCAGTGATTGGCCAAGAGAGATTATATGGTTCTTGCCGAGTCTATAAGTAAAAGCAGGCGTCTAGCACACACTTATATAGCAAAAATCTCACGTGGTGTAATGGTTAACAAGCTAGATTCGTATACCATTGTTAGTGAGTTCGATTCTCACTGGGCGCCCCATACTTCTGGCCTTGTGCCACATCTAAGCTAAGCTTAGTAAATAACTATATAGCAAAAATCTCACGTGGTGTAATGGTTAGCAAGCTAGATTCGTATACCATTGTTAGTGAGTTCGATTCTCACTGGGCGCCCCATATTTCTGGCCTTGTGTCACATTTAAGCTAAGCTTAGTAAATAACTATATAGCAAAAATCTCACGTGGTGTAATGGTTAGCAAGCTAGATTTGCAGGCCATTGTTAGCGAGTTCGATTCTCATTGGGCGCCCCATACTTCTGGCCTTGTGCCATATCTAAGCTAAGCTTAGTAAATAACTATATAGTAAAAATCTCAACACAACTGTTGGGGATCTTAACCCTCCGCAGATGCGCAGTCGGTGTATTTTAAAGCCCCAGTAGATAGGGCTTTTTGCTGATATCATATAAATTCCTATATATTTACTCAACTCCTTCTACTAAAATCAGGGTGAGACACAAAGTCTATTCTTAAACAGAGTATAGTTATTTTGAATTTAGTGTTTACTTTGTCCTAGACTGTTTGTCTGTTTTTGATCTGATTAGTCAATTTATACTAAAAAAATATTAGTCTATTAGAAAAAAAAACAATTGGTTAATATCGATTTTTTGTAGCTTTTTAAAAACATTCTATGAAATAATCAAATTTTTTGTTGCGGTATTTCTATGGTTTTTGAGACAAAGCAAATGTATTTTGTAGCTCAAAATGTTGATGTGATACAAACAAAAACGGGGCTTAATTTTGGATTCAGAGGTGAAAAAACCAACAGCGGAAGGAAAAGAAAGAAAGAAGAAAAGAAGGGGAAAAAGAGGAAAGTGGACAGTTACAAGAAAGAAAGAAAGAAGGAAGGAAGGAAGGAAGGAAGAAAACAAAACAAGACAAAAAAGGAAAGTGGGCATTTACATGAAAAGAGAAGAATGAATGAACAGAAAAGAAATGAAATGAAAGGGAGACTAAAAAGGAGTAAATAGACATTTACAAGAAAGAAAGAAAGAAAAAGGAATAAACATTTGCAATATAAAAAGAAAGAAAGAAAATAAAGGAGTAGATATTTACATGAAAGAAAGAAAGAAAGAAAGAAAGAAAGAAAGAAATGAAAAATGGAGTAGACTAGAGATTTACAAGAGAGAAAGGAAGAAAGAAAGAAAGAAAGAAAGAAAGAAAGAAAGAAAATAAAGGAATATACATTTACATGAAAGAAGGAAGGAAGAAAGATAGAAAGTAAGAAGAAAGAAAGAGAGAAGGAAAGAAATGAAAAGTGGAGTAAACTAGAGATTTACAAGAAAGAAAGAAAGAAAATAAAGGAGTAGACATTTACAAGAAAGAAAGAAAGAAAGAAAGTAAGTAGAAAGAAAGAAAGAAAGAAGGAAAGAAATGAAAAATGGAGTAGACTAGACATTTACAAGAAAGAAAGAAAGAAAGACAGAAAGAAAATAAAGGGGTAGATCTTTACAAGAAAGAAAGAAAGAAACAATGTAGTAGACTAGAGATTTACAAGAATGAAAGAAAGAAAGAAAATAAAGAAATAAACATTTAGATCATAAAAAGAAAGAAAGAAAGAAAGAAAGAAAGAAAGAAAAAAAGAAGAAAGAAAGAAAGAAAGAAACAGGAATAGAGTAGTCATTTACAAGAAGAGAAAGAAAGAAAGAAAGAAAGAAAGAAGGAAAAGAAAGTAGATATTTACAAGAAAGAAAGAAAAAAAGAAAGAAAAAAAGAAAGAAAAAAGAAATAGAAATAGAGTAGTCATTTACAAGAAAGAAGAAAGAAGAAGAAAGAAAGAAAGAAGGAAAAAAGTAAATACAGAAAGAAAGAAAAAAAAGAAAAAAGAAATAGGAATAGAGTAGTCATTTACAAGAAAGAAAGAAAGAAAGAAAGAAGAAAGAAAAAAAGAAAGTAGATATTTACAGAGAAAGAAAGAAAAAAGAAAGAAAAAAGAATAGGAATAGAGTAGTCATTTACAAGAAAGAAAGAAAGAAAGAAAGAAAAGAAAGAAAGAAAGAGAAACAAGAAAGAAAGAAAAAAAAAAAGAAAAAAAAGAAAAAATAGGAATAGAGTAGTCATTTACAAGAAAGAAAGAAAGAAAGAAAGAAAAAAGAAAGTAGATATTTACAAGAAAGAAAGAAAAAAAAGAAAGAAAAGAAATAGGAATAGAGTAGTCATTTACAAGAAAGAAAGAAAGAAAGAAAGAAAGAAAGAAAGAAAGAAAAAAGAAGGAAAAAAGAAGTAGATATTTACAAGAAAGAAAGAAAAAAAGAAAGAAAAAAAGAAAGAAAAAAAGAAATAGGAATAGAGTAGTCATTTACAAGAAAGAAAGAAAGAAAGAAAGAAAGAAAGAAATAGGAATAGCGTAGTCATTTACAAGAAAGAAAGAAAGAAAAAAAGAAAGAAAGAAAGAAAGACAATAAAAGAATGGAGTAGTTATTTAGAAGAAAGAAAGAGATAAAGAAAGAAAAAAGGAATAGAGTAGACATTTACAAGAAAGAAAGAAAGAAAGAAAGAAAGAAAGAAAGAAAGAAGGAAGGAAGGAAGGAAGAAAAGAAAGTAGATATTTACTAGCAATAAAGAAAGAAAAAAGAAGAAGAAAGAAAGAAAATAAAGGAGTAGTTATTAACAAGAAAGAACGAATTGAAGAAAGAAAGAAATCATTGATGAATTGACTTCTTCAAATATTTCGCAATGTTGAAAAAACAAAAAACGAAGCCAAAATATTTCAAGTAAATTTATCACTGGCATTTATCAATGATGCAGTAACCACGTCTAAAAAGTTGGTTCCTCTCCAGGTCACACGTCTGGTTTATCTTTCAGGCTAGAAAGGCACACCAAATGGCCGAACTTTACACCAGCAAGGTTTTACAAGGTCTTGGAGATTGATTATAATGATTAGCAGGACCTGTCGATTTACCATAGTATGATAATTTAATTATTACAACATTTGATATGTTTACTTAAAAGCTATTGCCAAATAGTTCAATATGTAAAAGTTTAATAATCTTGATTTAACTCTCACTCTTTTTTGGATATATCACAGTAATGAATTTCATTATGATAACATTTTATATGTTTATTTAAGAGCTATTGCTAAATAGTTCAATCTGTAAAAAGTATGATAATCTGGATTTAATATTATCTGCGTTATTCGGACTATTGTCCCCATCTTTATTGTTATTTGTACAACGTTTCGGCCGATATGCCCTCCGGCCTTCTTCAGGTATTTCTTGTCGGACTCGGGAACCTTCTCGGACTCGGGAACTTTCTTTCGAACTCGGGAACTTTCTTGTCGTAATCGGGAGCCATCACAGAACTTTGAACCTAACCCTTTATTCAGTCCACGGGGGTATCCTGTTCTCATTCCGCTAACCATAGCTGGAGTAGGAGTTGTGTTAATTATTTTTCTAACTGCCTTCACTCAGGATTGAACTCAAGCCTCATCTCAAACATTCAGAGAAATCTGGATTTAACTATCAGTTTTTTTTTTTTTTTACTTTCCTTCTTTTCAGCTTTTTATTATGTTTGATTGAAACAGATTAGTGTTATCAATTCCATTCACCCGCTCTCTATATCTTTCCCCTACACTCTTTCTTTATTTCATCCTTTCTTTCTTTCTTCTTTCTTTCTTATTATATTTTTCTGTGTATCATGGCCTTTTCTTCCCTCTCTTTCTTTCTAATAAAAATGTAATGGTCCATTATTTAGCTGAGGTGACGACATTCATAAAAGACAAGAATTCGGCTGATAAGCAACAGCAGATAATAGGGATTTACATTTTTTGAATTTCATCTTGGACGGTCTTATTTCTAATCAGGGGCTGTTGCAAGATGATAAAGTTCGTACAATAAAGGAACACGAGTATTAATATATAGATTTTGGCACCAATGGCGTCCCATCGGGTATAATGGTTAGCAAACTAGTCCCGCTGATACGTCACTACTAAACAGTGAGTTCGATACCCGGGCGTTCCATCGGGGTGTATAAAAATAATTCATTTTGATCCAGGGGGTCCCCAGGGGCGCAACACCCTACTGAATATTTCCCCTTTGATTTAAGAGAAATTTAAACCATAAGCAAGTCGTCGTCGGGGCGGTCTAAAGTCAGTATCAGTCAGATAGTGATAGAGTCTATCACCTTTTCACTAGCGCTCGACCAAGGAGATTGTTTTGGCGTCTGAAGTAGAGCGCCACACTTACCATCATCTCCATATTTTACGCTGAGTGGGCGAGGGCTGTTATCGAACCAGGAACCCTGTACTTCAAGTGTCCAGGAATTATGCCTTTTCACAGCAAATTTCAATAAATATTAAAACACCGTAATGATGGTAAAATTCCCGGACCATATGACCTTTAGGCACCCCTTTTGCCATCTCGTTTCATAAAGACATTTTTTCATTTAAACCGCCAAAATCCGGTTGTTTGTTAACAGACGATTTTTAGAGATTTTTAAAAAATTATAAAACTAGCTCCTAACCCTAACCCCTAACCCTAACCCCTAACAAACAACCGTATTTTGACGGTGTAAATGAAAACTATGTCCTTATGAATCGAGATCGCAAAAGGGGTGCCTAAAGGTCATATGGTCCATATTCCCTATATTGTAAATTCGCAGTTTCTATGACTTAGAGTTTAATATCCAACTTATTAGAAAGGAGATACCCTTGTTTATCGCAAATTTTCCACAGACAAATACGCCAAAAACCGTTGGTTCATATCGATAATTAAGACTCCTCTTGGATTTTCACCAGAGTCTCTCTAATCGGGTTGTGACCCTAATACTAATCGGTGACAGACCAACCCGCCTCGGGAGGCTCCACCAGGCACTTGAGTTCCGGATGAGTAGCATCGACACTAACACGTTGTCCCCACCCTATCACGGATCATAGCTTTTATCAGGTATTTTATGTTTTCACGCATGGATATTCCCTCTTATCATCCGATTTTAATAAGAATGCTGATATTAGATTTGGTTTAGCAGGTACGTTTTGTAATTGAAGCAGTTAATTGCCCGGGGCAGTCCCCGTGGCGTGGTGCCTAATTCGCTGGACTGTGACTGTAATAAGTGAGTTCGAATTCGAATTCCAGCCGTGCTATTAACGTATTAACCTGTTACGTTCACTGTCAGGCTAATGCTCTTGGGAAAGGTATGAACCCCTCTCCCATACAGCTCTGGGTTAAACAGTACCACTAGTGTTCTTCTATAATGAGAGGTTTCACATTAAATAACCCGCAAATGTTGATATACTATTAAATAATGAGATCAAACTAAACCAAAAATGACTCCGCCCCCGCAGAGAGAGAGAGAGAGGGGGGGGAGGGGAGATATAGAGGGCGAGAGCGAAATAGAGACAGAGAGAAAGGGATGTAGAAAGAGATAGAATAATTCACTTAAGAAACAAAATTAGAGAGAAATATAGTGAGAAAGGCAGTGTGTGATCGAGAGAGACAGAGAAAGACAGATACAGAAAGACAGAGAATTAGAGAGAGACAGAGACAGAGGCAGAGAGAGAGACAGACAGACAGACAGACAGACAGACAGAGAGAGAGAGAGAGAGAGAGAGACAGAGACATAGACAGAGAGAGAGCAAGCAATCTAGATAGATAGTATAAATAAAGATGCATTGCAAAAAAAAAAAAAAAGAAAAAGAGAAAGAGATCGTGGATAAAGAGAAAGGGAGACAGACAGGCAGAGAGAGAGAGAGAGAGAGAGAGAAAGAGAGAGAGAGAGAGAGATATGGAAAACAGATAGATATGAACAGACCCAATGAGAGAGAGAGAGAAAGAGAGAGAGGGAGAAGAGAGAGAGAGGGGATGGAAAACAGATAATATGAACAGACCCAATGAGAGAGAGAGAGAAAGAGAGAGAGGGAGAAAGAGAGAGAGAGGGGATGGAAAACAGATAATATGAACAGACCCAATGAGAGAGAGAGAGAAAGAGAGAGAGGGAGAAAGAGAGAGAGAGAGAGAGATGGAAAACAGATAGATATGAACAGACCCAATGAGAGAGAGAGAGAGAGAGAGAGAGAGAGGGGCAGAAAGAGAGCGAGGGAGAGAGAGAGGGAGAGAGAGAGAGAGAGAGAGGGAGAGAGAAAGACAGACATACAGACAGACAGACAGAGACAGACACAGGGGAAGAGCAATGTAAATAGATAGTACAAAAAAGATAAAGAGAGGGAGAGAGAGAGAGAGAGAGAGAGGGAGAAAGAGAGATACAGACAGACAGACAGGCAGACAGACAGACAGAGACAGAGACCGGGGAAGGAAGGGAGTAATTTATCTTAATATGAACACCGCCATCTTATTTTCGTCTGGTTAGAAAATAAATCCCCTTTTCTCAATTCAGCGTGAAAAAGATTTTCCACCTCGGCAGACACTTGTTTTATTGAGATATGTTATTAACTCAAGTCTTTTGCATTA
>CM042172.1:71680827-71708327 GCA_023376005.1 Doryteuthis pealeii | reverse complement strand
CAGGAGTGGCCCACCAATTGAGGAGGGGGCTACTGCAGAAGAGTAACAGTCGAAATGTATTATATCTGCCCCAGCTAAACAGGGTAGAACAATTATAAGATATTGGTTTCGCAAGACAAAGAATATATTATTTGACCAAAATGACCGTTTTAGACACCACCCTTTTGCTTATGAACTGATCCTAAATACATTTTTCATTTTACAACGTTAACATCCGCTTGTTTAGTTAACAGACGATTTTAAAGGGTTTTAATTATAAAAAACTAACCCCTAACCCTAACAAACAACCGGATGTTGACGAAGTGTAAATGAAAAAATGTACTTATGAAATCAACAAAGCAAGAGGGTGCCTAAAGATATAGGTCCCAAATATTTATTCCCTAATCATCATCGTCTTGAAAAAAAAAATGAAATCCCGTCATTATTATAATCTATGGACTTTATTCAAAATATATCTAAATACTGCGTACCGTACAATACATTTACAAGCAGCGAACATACATCTACCACCCAGCTCACACTTTAAGACTCACAGAATCAAACTGGTGCTACTCATAATTGCTGTATGGCAAAGGCCGGTATCGAATCTGGCAACATTAAGTGTTTCCAGGTGGCATGTTCTACAACTAGCAATAAAACTAGGACACGAAAATTGTTTTTCTTATCTCTCCATAAAGTCAATTTGTTAATGATATTTAAGGATATTATTTTTAAGAAGATTTTTATAGTAAAATTTCATATTCTAATGCATTTTTATAGCTAAAAATCATTTCCGACGCCATTTTTTTATAGTAAAAAAATCAATTTCCAATGCATTTATATAGTAAAATCATTCCAATGCATTATATAGTAAAAATCATAAAAAAAAAAAAACAAAAAAAAAAAAAAAAAAAAAAAAAAAAAAAACAAAAAAAAAGAAAAAAAAAAAAAAAAAAAAAATAAAAAAAAACAAAAAAGACAGTTAGAGAACAAAGAGATAATGGACTCGCCAATATACCCGGCCAAACACACCAATATTGATCCTGTTTCGGAAAAAAAAAAAAAAAAAAAAAAAAAAAAAAAAAAAAAAAAAAAAAAAAAAAAAAAAAAAAAAAAAAAAAAAAAAACACTCACTCAAAAAAAAAAAAAAAGAAAAAAAAAAAAAAAAAAAAAAAAAAAAAAAAAAAAAAAAAAAGAAGAAAGAAAAAAAAAAAAATAAAAAATCAAATTTCCCGGACGCGATATTTTATATAGTAAAAAACATTTCCAATGCATTATATAGTAAAAATCATTTCCGACGCAATTTATATAGTAAAAATCAATTTTCCAATGCATATTTATATTAAGAAAAAAAAAAATAAATAAAAATTCATTTAAACCGACGCATTTTTAATAAGTAAAAAAATATTCAATTTCCGAAGCATTTTTATAGTAAAATTCATTTCCCAATGCATTGTTTATAATTAAAAATCTATATTCTAAAGCATTTTATACTAAAAATCAAATTTCCAATACATTTTTATAGTTAAAAATCATTATCTAATGCATTTTTATAATAAAAATCATTTCCCAATGCAAATTTAATAAGTAAAAAATACATTTCCAAGTAGCATTACAATTGATTACAGAGTACCTGAAAGCATTACATTTGATTACAGAGATACATGAAAGCATTGAGACAGCTCAGTTAAAGGTTGCAATCAGGAGTTTCCGTAATCTAATGCTATTTACATGTAAAATGCGATTCTAATGGTATTATCTTTTGTGCGCAATTCAGCATTTGAACCAGAGAAAGAAAGATAAATAAGATAGAAAAAAAAAGATATCAAAATTGAAACAAATATATTTGGTGGTACTAATACAATGGCGCGTATTAGGTATAAAAAGTGTTAGATTTCATGGAAATCACCGAAACCTTTGAGACGCTAGGTTTAGGGTTAGGGTTTAGGGTAAGGGCTAATGATAGGGTTAGTATTAGGGTTAAGCTTCTCCGGGAGTTTCCGACATCTAATACATTCGTAAAATGTGATTCTAATGATATTATCTCTTGCGCGCCCGCCCTGTCGGCTGGGGCGTTAGAATGCACCGACTGCACCTCTGCAGAGGGGTAAGAATCCCCACAATGGGACCACCTGTTGGTCGTGGGTGGCAACCCGTGATGCTTAAGGATAGAACCCTGGTGGATGAGCAGTTCATGACTTGCAATTCTCCACTTTGGCCCTATCTTGGGCTAGAAGGGCGGTTGAAGAGGCCCCCTCCGATCAATCGGCTGGTCACGTCAAGCCCTAGCACCAATATGAATGACCCAACCCTATTGCCCTTATGGCAAGCCCCAAACCCTTTTTATCATATGGGTGCTAGAAGGCGGTGACTGAGGGTCTACATGTCCTGGGAATGACGTTAAACTCTATCTGATGGTGAGGTTCCAGTTCTGGAGGTTTGGGTAATGTGGAGCACCCCTTCATCACCATTGCTCCCTGGTCCACTCTGACCCGGAGTGGTAGTACCTGTTAGGGTCCCATCTATGGGTTAAATAGAAAAATGTATTTATAAAAAAAAATTGTATTATCCATTAAGAATTTATTTATTTCAAAACTTTATCGGCATTAAATGACCCACTGAGGTTGATATGCCGTAAAACAAAACAAACCAAACCAAACCAAACTCTTGCGCGCTATTGTACATTTGTATCTAGATTTTTCTGAAAGGTATGGTTTTGGGGGGATTTTGCTATGGAGGTTTTTTTTTCGGTGGGTGGGGGTACTCTATCTGAAAATGGAACATATTGTGCAGCCGAAATCCATAATCATAAAAATCTTAAGAGATTCTCTACAATGTAAATATGAAGTTACAATAAACGCAATTCCCTAATCCCTTGGCATAAAATATCCCTAGACAGGTTGACATGCCATCAAAATCAATCAATGGATATTTTAAACCGACATGACTTTTGTAAAAGGATTTATAACACTTGAATTGTATTCATTTATGTTTGTTTATTTGTAACACTTTGTGGGTGTAAATTTCAAATCCCAGTGATTCATATTAGCGACATCAGATACAGAAAAATTGACTTCACAATGAACATTTTGAATGAATGGCGTTTGAAGCATAAAAAAGTAATCAACACAAAAAAAGTGTGTCAAAAAACCTGTCTATCTGACAAGTAGAGAGAGACTTTATGGGTCATTTCTCAAAAGAAGGCTGAGATAATTTCATTCGATTTTCCCTGTATTTTATATTAAATCTATCTGATGAGACTAGACTCATTTTGAGTTTCTGGTCGAAATAAATTTATCATAGTTAATTATTAAAATTAAGTTTGTTATGTTTTTCTTTCTTTGAAAGCTAGATATTTGCTCTTTATATATTATTAATTTATTAGTTTATATATACATACACACACACACATTATATATATATATAAAAGTCACTAGAAGTGGAATGTTAACCTACTCTAAACAAATCATAAAAATCTAAGAAGTTCGTTTAGTGTTGAGGTTATGGGATCGGCCTGTCAGCCTGGCAGTCCGGTTTCAGATCACGCACAGGGCGGTCTTCCGATCTATAGCTCTGCTGATGAGGCCTAATAGGCCGAAATGTACATACAGAGATTGATTTTTCTCGATTTGTTTAGCCATACATTTAATAGGTATTCCCGCCTAATTCATTATTAATTGGTTAATTTCTAAATTAGGTACGACTCCAATTAAGCACTTATTCTCCAAAAAATTATCGGCAAAAAGCCATTCTAAACAAACCTTGTTTACATATATATATATATATATATATATATATATATTGAGCTCTCTTAGGAATTTATAAAGAATCTTGTATGAGTCTATATAAGTTTGCACCTACAAGAACATAAAGTATGGATGTACAATAGGATTTCGAGGATCCCAAATCGAATCATCCCTTTCTTTCCAGTCATTTGGATTACCATACCGTATAGTATATATATATATAATATATATATATATATATATATATAATATAATTAAGGTTTAAGGACTGCTTCAACGACACTCTGAAGAACACTGCTCTTGCTGTAGAGGACTGGGAGAAGCTAGTTTGTAATAGACCTGGCTGGAGAGCCAACATCTACCTGTCTGTGAAAGAATTTGAGTCCAACTGAATTAAACACCGAAAATTGTCAGCCCAGCAACATTCTAAGTGGAGAAGTTTCAACATGTAGTTTATGTGGAAGAGTATGTCTCTCCAGGGCTGGCCTGATGAGTCATCTGAGAAAACACAAGGATAGACTGGCACCCAACTATGATTATAAAAAAAACGGGAAAATGGTCTTACTCGAACACGCGTTAACAGCCATTATTATTATTATTATTATCTAGATATACACCAAAATCGTCTGCTACTGATTTTTCAAAACAAATTAAAAATAATTAAATCTATTATTTAAGGTCAAACTTTTGTCTAAATCGATAAGTAGTAACATAATGACCATCATTAAAAAAGCAAAATAATATTACACATTTAATTCATTTTTGATACATTTAAAACGATTTTTTGGCCAATTTTAATAGCGTTCGGCCATAAACGCTCTTTATAAATGGCGTGTTTATAAAATTAATGCAACATTAGCGATTTTTTTAAAATTATCCGATTTTAATGAATTTTTCAGTATATATTTATCAATTAATGAATTTTATAATGCATCAGTTATTTTATTTCAAAACTTTAATTAAGTATTTTTGCTTTGAAAAATTGATATATGAAATTCATTTAAAATATGAATATTCTGATGTAAAGTTTAAAATAATATCAAATGATATTAATGATATATCAAAAAATAATGTATCATTTAATTTATCATTTGATAATTTATCATTATTATTTTTTTTTAAATAAAATCAAATGATATATTAAGGATACTAGCAAATATATGCACCCTCCGGGTGCAAGTATTTAAGTTTTAATGTAATAAAATATTGTATTAAATTAGAAAGGCTAATGAAATTAAATAAGAATACAGATAAAAACATTTGAAACAGAGGGAGTATAATAAAAGATTTGAAACAGAGGGAGTATAATCGATAAAATAGAACAATTGAAATTTACTCTTCCATCACTCTCGTCTTTCATTGTTATTTTTTCTAATTTAAGTATTTAGTTAAAAGACGAAGTAAAGAATAAAATGACAGTTATTTTATCTTGTTAATGGATTTCATTTAAGATTTATTGAAGAGATTTTTGCTTATATTCATTAAAATAAAACCAAACAATTAGAAATCAATAATACTAAGCACATAATTATTAAATTCGATTTTTTAATATTAATATGCAAATTAGCCTTCCCGTTCACACTGTAAACCGCTATTTTGTTGTATATATAAATATAATTGCATGTTGTCAGTATGTGGAAATAGTTAACAGTATTAATAATGAAAGACAATTTAATTAATAATTGAGATTTAGATAAAAATAAAATCATGGAGAATGTGATGTCAATAACTAAGAGAATTGTGACTTGAGTAGGAATATAGTTTCGGTTACAGACAGAAAAACACACAATCTCCATTATAATAAGATATCAGAAAATAATTTAGAAATGATTAAAAAATAAACCAAATTAATGAAGGATAAAACAATAAAAAGCTAATAAAAGAGAAAACTATTATCAAGAATGATAATAAAAATAAACAAGAATATATCAAGATTTTTTTTTTTTTTTTTTTTTGCTTAAACTGATTTACTCTGAAATAAGTTCATTCATAAATTATGTAAATACTTCGTATCTTAACCTTGTCTAGATGTATTTATTACCAACTCAATTATCTATTCAGTTACATATATACATACATTATATATATATATATATATAATATATATATATATATATATATAGTGAAAAATTGAAGGTAAAATGAATGAATGTATGAAATAAAAATGAATAAAATAATGGGGATAAACGAAAAATCCTTTCCGAGGTATTAAAACTCAAAAGTATTAAAACACTTTTTGAGAGTGGGGTCCCTGATAGAAAGTTTTTCTCATCTATTATTAGACTCCTTTGAAGCATCAAGTTAATATAATTATTCTATAAGTTATTAGAGAAGATAAAATCCGTCTCTTACCTTTGTAATATCTTTTGAGAATATATATATATATATATATATAATATATATATATGTTTTTTGTCTTTTGTTGTTTTTTTTTGTTTATATATATATATATATATATATTTTTTTTTTTTTACTTAATATCATGTACTGTAATATTTAGAAATTTTTATTCGATGTTTACATCTTTTTACCTTTGTTTTTCTTTCAAATTTACACGGAGGTAATTTTTCGTAACTGCAATATTTTACATTTAAATGTTAAACTAAGGGTTAAAAATTGTAAAGATTAAAGAACTTTCGATATATATATATATATATATATATATATATATATATATATATATATATATATATATATATATGTGTGTGTGTGTGTGTGTGTGTGTGTGTGTGTGTGTGTGTGTGTTTATTTCATTCATTTATTAATGTTTTTTGTTTGTTTGGGGTTTTTTTTTGTTTGGTCTTTTTAGAAGTTACTTTAGTAAGTAAAGTTGTCGGGGAGGCCTAATGTCGGGATGGAGCGCCACTTCTACCATCAGCTCCTCACTTTACCGCACATATCCATGTGCTACTCATCCGCCGAGTTGACGAGGGCTGGAATCGACTAGGAACCTTGTGGTTTCTAGCCGAACGCTCTACCGACTGAGCTAAAATCCATTTCTATTAGTAATGTTTAAATTCATTTCTACTTGTCGCGTCTTGAATTTTTAACGTATATTTCTATCATTTGTTCATTAAAGCTATTTTCTATCATTTGAGTAACCTAAAATAATATTAATGGCACAAGAATAGAAGATAATAAAACAAAATATGTAGAAAAATATTTTTTATTAATCTATCTATACATATATAAAGGACAGTTGATATGTATGTATGTGTGTATGTATGTATATATTCCTAATGAAACTATGAAAATAAAACAATTTTATTTCAAAACTTTAATTAAGTATTTTTGCTATGAAAAATTAATATATAAAATTTATTTAAAATATGAATATTCTGATGTTAAGTTTAAAATAATATCAAATGATATATTAATGATATATCAAAAAAATAATTTATCCTCTATTAATTTATCATTTAATAATTTATCATTATTATTTAATAATTTTATCATCTATTATTTAATCTATCTATACATATATAAAGGACAGTTGATATGTATGTATGTATGTATGTATGTATGTGTGTATGTATGTCCTGATGAAACTATGAAAATAAAACAATTCACGACAAAGTACATATATATACACTTTAAATATCACTGGTTTTTGTTTTTTGTTAAAAAATATGAAGATTTTTATTCATATTCGAAGATATTTAAAAATTGCATTTGTAAATCTTAAAAGTAAGCAAATTAATACACCGGGTTTTTTGCCTCTCCTCTACCCAGGTGATGCTGGGTAGCCACTTCTAGTTTATATATTTATTATTATTAAAAAAAATATAAAGATTTGATTCATATTCGAAGATATTTAAAAATTGAAATATATATAGAAATAGCATTGAAATTCTGTTTAAAAATGTCCAGACTTTGTAAATCTCAAAAGTAAATAAATCAATACACAAGGGTTTTTGACCCCTCCTCTATCCAGGCGATGCTGGGTAACCGCTGCAGTATATATATATAAAGGGCAGTCGTGTGTGCGTGTGCGTGTGTGTCCGGAAGAAACTATGAATACAAAACAATCATATCGACATTGCTGTTCAACTTTTAAAAAGAAGAAAATTAAGTAAGGGTGACGCTTGAAAACCCATGAAAATTACATTAATTTATTTAAATGTTCAAAACCTAATCTATTCTAATTTGAAATTAACGTTATTTTCTTTATCTAAAAAGAAGTATGCATATAAAAATGTAATACTTTACATTCCTATCGTATCGGCATTGCAGTCTCGGAAGACTGTGGGGTGACAAGAGGTTTTGTGTTTTAGGCTAAAAAGGTAGCTGTGGTTATTCTTGTTGCGTATTCCTACGGTTTGCTTTTAACCCCATCTTATTTGGTGGTCGGGCTGAAAAGGAATTCAAAGAAAGAAGGAAGAGATAAAGACAGAAGGTGGTTTTATAATTTAGGCTTGATTCAACGGTCATAGCCACCACGTGGAAAGGAAATATCTCCCTGTCCAGTAGTAGTGACTTGACACAGTTATGGCCTAAGTCAGAATGGCCGAGAGATTATCTTAGGAGTCGGAAGTGGGTCCTTTTCCTGCGCATGCTCGGATGGTTCTTCCGGTGAAAACAATCCGAGCATGTTATTGTTATTGTTATTTTTTATTTGAATTTTATTTGAACTTTATTTTAATCCCCACAAGATATTATTTGTGCTCCAGCGCCTCCTGTGACTGTGAAGTTCAATGTTCGTAAAACAGCCTCGACCATAGATGTCGCATGTGAATGCTGTTCTTGCAGATGTTGATGTGTCAGTGCTTTGATGACACCGCTTTCTTCTGGACCTCTTGGCTTCATGGTGTTGAGCCAGGTTGGCTTCAGACATGGTCCGTCTGCTACGGAGAGCCTGCTGCCACCGAGGGCGGTCCTGAGCCAAATTTTCTCAACCGGAAGAGGTAATGTCAAAGCACCTGAGATCATCCTTACAGACATCCTTGAAATGCAGCTGGGGGTGACCAATCTGTCTCTTACCAGACGAAACTCTGCAAGGAGGATGTCCTTCGGGATTCGTCCATCATCCATCCATAAAAAAAAATCAATGACAAAGTAAATATATATACAGGTTAGATATCACCGGTTCTTTGATTTATATTCGACATTTATATTTACCAACCCCTCCGCACGAGCAGGATGTGACACAAGGTCAATTTCTTAAGCGGAGTTTAACAGGTTTGAATTAACAGAGTTTTCCTTCTCCTAGACCGGTTGCCTAACCAAGGTTGAAGAGCCCAGTCTGCCCTGCTATTTATCCATAGCTGGAGGGAGAGTAGGATTCATACCTTTCCCAAGGGTATTAGCACTAAGTGAAATGCAATTACCACGTCCAGGATTTGAACTCGGGGCGACGAGTCCATTTCCCATGACTTTAACCATTACACCACGCGCTTCGACATTTTAAAAAATGAAATATACATAGAAATATGCATGAAATATACATAGAAATAGCATTGAAATTCAATTTAAAAAGGTACAGCATTTATAAAACTCAAAAGTAAGCAAATCAATGCGCCAAGACCCAGGCGACGCTGGGTAACCGCTTCTAGTCTTTAATAAATGTGAATGCCAGTCTGTCAGATTTTTTCAACTTTATTTACTAGAAGCCGTTGCCCAACATATCATACCATTTTATTTATTTCTTTCGGTTTTTTGTTTTGTTTTTGTTGTTTTGTTTTTTTGTTTGTTTTGTTTTTTTAAATGTTTTATTAAGTCTTCTCTAACCAGTAGAAATTTTATCTACATCTTTATTACTAGAAACCGTTGCCCAACATATCATACCATTTTGGACTCAGGTTGACTCCATGAGCTAATTAAAAACATTCCGGGCCGAATCCAGACCCACAATCCTGAATTTCTGAATTACCTTATTTTAACCCCTTCCCTTTCAGTTTTTAATTAACCGTCCAAAACAAAGCAGTTTTTTTTTATTTGCTTAATTATCCCTTGTCGGTCTGTATGTGATTTCCGATGAAACAGAGTTCATATGATTCAGAAAGAAAGGTGACATCTCCACGCTCGTCGGTAAGCCTCTAAAGCCAGTAGAACTATTCACGTACCTAGGTAGTAATATCTCATCCACAGAAAGCGATGTTGATGAACGCGTAGGGAAGGCATAACCCGCTATAAACAGACTGTCAGTTTATACATATATATATATATATATTGTGTGTGTGTGTGTGTGTGTGGTGTGTATATATATATATATATATATATATATAATATATATATATATATATATATTAGACATAAATGTATATATATAAACATATATACAAATATATATTCATACTGAGAACTGGATTCACCAGATATATATATAATATATATATATATATATATATATATATGTGTGTGTGTGTGTGTGTGTGTGTGTGTGTGTAAAAGTAATCCAAATGACTGGGAATCAAGGGATAATTCTATTTGGGATCATCGAAATCTCCCTGTAAAACCACTCTTGTAAGAGCAAACATAGGTACTCATACAAGGATATTTTATAAATCCCTAATAGAACTCAGTCAATAAATAAAAATATAACGGGATGATGGGTTGTTAAGTTTTTGTTCCTTTGAAATATATATATATCTTATTATAATGGAGATTGTGGATTTGTCTGTCTGTAACCGAAACTACACAAGTCACAATTCCCTTTGTTATTTACACACATTCTCCATGATTTTATTTTTTATATAAACCTCAATTATTAGTAAAATTGTTTTACATCATTAAGACTGTTAACAATATCTACATACTAATAACATGCAATTATATTTATATATTCAACGAAATAGCGGTTTACAGTGTGAATGGGAAGGCTAATTTGCATATTGATCTTAAAAACTTTTATTTTAATAAATATATGCTTAGTATTATTGATTTCTAATTGTTTGGTTTTATCTTAATAAATATGAGTAAAAATCTCGGGGATAAACCTTAACAGAAATCTATTAACATAAAGAAATAACTGTAATTTTATTCTTTTCTTCCTATTTTAACTAAATAGTTAAATTAGGGAAATTTACCACTGAAAGACGGGAGTAAGGGAAAATGGTGGAACAGTTAGTTTCAAAGTTGTTCTATTTTCCGATTATACCCCCTCTGTTCCAAATATTTTTATCTGAATTCTTATTCAGTTTCATTAGCCTTTCTAATTTAATATGATATTTTATTATATTAAAACTTAAATACTTGCACCCGGAGGGTGCATATATTTCCTAGTATATATATATATATATATTCTGTGATAAGTTAATTTATCAAATAACCTATTCCCTCCACCTGAGATAGAATTTTAAGTTGATAGAGCCCAAATATTTTAGTTATATCATTTTTTTTATTTCCTTCTTTTTTTTTCGTTGTTTTTGTTTTTTGTTTTTTGTTTTTGTTTTTTGTTTTTGTTTTTTGTTTGTTTTTTGTTAATAAAATCTTCTCTAATCAGTAGAAATTTTTATCTACATCTGAAAAGTAGATTACTCAGTTAGCTCCCTTACTTCTTCAAGGGAAATAACCCATAATTTTGTTTGTAAGAGTTATTTCCCTTTATATCTTCAGCTGACTTTAGTTTTCAGATTTTTTTTTCTTTGTGTACAATCTATTATTATAATAAAACTGAGTTAATCAACTTTTGCTTCCTAAAGGCTTTTTTACTGTTCAGCTTAATGACACGAAAGTCATACTAAAATTATTCCTTACTTTTGGATTGAATTATGTTTGAAAAAAATCTGTTTTAATTGGTTCTAATTAGTCGTATTTGCAATTAAGTTAAAAACTGACCAATCTCATATTTTACTTTCTGCCTATAACTTTCTTCCTCTCTATGTATCTCTTGATTACCCCCTCATAATGTTAGTTTCTCTGGGAGAGGAGAGAGAGAGAGAGAGATGAGAGAATTTTAAATGTATTTCTATGTTAAATTTCACAACCAGCAACCCGTAGCTTAAATGAGGTCAATCGTTTACTTTCTTAGAAAGCTAATAAAATGATTTTACGGTTTCGTCCGATCGTATTTTTAAAATTTTTATTCGCTTTGCTAACTCCCTTTTCCCTAATCTCAATTATCTACCCAGAGCTGAATGGTTGACCTAATGGGTCACGTTTTGTCTAGTTAATCTATTTATATGAAAGAAAGATTCTTTATGTCTGTCTGTTTGTCTCTTTGGTACAACGACCAACACTGAAGAACTGCACCCAGTGATGCTGGTAGCTTTTTGATTTAGTGCGTCCTGGGACGCATATATTTGCTTTGGATGAGTCCCCGGGAAAATTTATGGGTCCCAACTAAAGCCGTCTAACTCCTACCTTGTAACCTATCCTGTGTAATTAATTTCTAAGAAACTACTGAAATGTATTTACAGTTAGCTTGAAATGGTGACGGAAGAAAAAAGAAAATACTGGGACGCATGGATACAATTTTACTGCGTCCTTTTATATTTTTGTGCATCAGGGATGAAATAAAGGGGAGAAAAAGGACACGCTATACAGAAAAAATATAATAAGTAAGAAAGAAAGTAGGGGAAATATAGAGAGGGGCTGAGTGGGCGGAAGTGATAACGCTAATCTGTTCCAATCGAACATAATGAAAAGAGGAAAAAAAGAAAAAAGTGAGAGTTAAATCAAGATTATTATACTTTTTACATATTGAACTATTTAGCAATAGCTCTTAAGTAAACATATCAAACATTGTAATAATCAAATTATCATAGTGTGATATATCCACAGGTCCTGCTAGTATTGCACTATTTAGCAATAGCTCTTAAGTAAACATACCAAACGTTGTAATAATTAATTTATCATAGTGTGGTATATCCACAGGTCCTGCTAGTATTGCACTATTTAGCAATAGCTCTAAGGTAAATATATCAAACGTTATAATAATTAAATTATCATAGTGTGGTATATCCACAGGTCCTGCTAGTATTGCACTATTTAGCAATAGCTCTTAAGTAAACATATCAAACGTTATAATAATTAAATTATCATAGTGTGATATATCCACAGGTCCTGCTAGTATTGCACTATTTAGCAATAGCTCTTAAGTAAGCATATCAAACGTTATAATAATTAAATTATCATAGTGTGATATATCCACAGGTCCTGCTAGTATTGCACTATTTAGCAATAGCTCTTAAGTAAACATATCAAACGTTGTAATAATTAAATTATCATAGTGTGGTATATCCACAGGTCCTGCTAGTATTGCACTATTTAGCAATAGCTCTAAGGTAAATATATCAAACGTTATAATAATTAAATTATCATAGTGTGGTATATCCACAGGTCCTGCTAGTATTGCACTATTTAGCAATAGCTCTTAGGTAAATATATCAAACGTTATAATAATTAAATTATCATATATATGTTATATGTATGGTCCACAGGTCCTGCTAGTATTGCACTATTTAGCAATAGCTCTAAGGTAAATATATCAAACGTTATAATAATTAAATTATCATAGTGTGGTATATCCACAGTCCTGCTAGTATTGCACTATTTAGCAATAGCTCTAAGGTAAATATATCAAACGTATAAATAATTAAATTATCATAGTGTGGTATATCCACAGGTCCTGCTAGTATTGCACTATTTAGCAATAGCTCTTAGGTAAACATATCAAACGTTATAATAATTAAATTATCATAGTGTGATATATCCACAGGTCCTGCTAGTATTGCACTATTTAGCAATAGCTCTTAGGTAAACATATCAAACATTATAAGAATTAAATTATCATAGTGTGGTATATCCACAGGTCCTGCTAGTATTGCACTATTTAGCAATAGCTCTAAGGTAAATATATCAAACGTTATAATAATTAAATTATCATAGTGTGGTATATCCACAGGTCCTGCTAGTATTGCACTATTTGGCAATAGCTCTTAAGTAAACATATCAAACGTTATAATAATTAAATTATCATAGTGTGGTATATCCACAGGTCCTGCTAGTATTGCACTATTTAGCAATAGCTCTAAGGTAAAATATATCAAACGTTATAATAATTAAATTATCATAGTGTGATATATCCACAGGTCCTGCTAGTATTGCACTATTTAGCAATAGCTCTTAAGTAAACATATCAAACGTTATAATAATTAAATTATCATAGTGTGATATATCCACAGGTCCTGCTAGTATTGCACTATTTAGCAATAGCTCTGTAAATATATCAAACGTTATAATAATTAAATTATCATAGTGTGGTATATCCACAGTCCTGCTAGTATTGCACTATTTAGCAATAGCTCTAAGGTAAATATATCAAACGTTATAATAATTAAATTATCATAGTGTGGTATATCCACAGGTCCTGCTAGTATTGCACTATTTAGCAATAGCTCTAAGGTAAATATATCAAACGTTATAATAATTAAATTATCATAGTGTGGTATATCCACAGGTCCTGCTAGTATTGCACTATTTAGCAATAGCTCTTAGGTAAACATATCAAACGTTATAATAATTAAATTATCATAGTGTGATATATCCACAGGTCCTGCTAGTATTTGCACTATTTAGCAATAGCTCTTAGGTAAACATATCAAACATTATAAGAATTAAATTATCATAGTGTGGTATATCCACAGGTCCTGCTAGTATTGCACTATTTAGCAATAGCTCTTAGGTAAATATATCAAACTTATAATATTAAATTATCATAGTGTGGTATATCCACAGGTCCTGCTAGTATTGCACTATTTGGCAATAGCTCTTAAGTAAACATATCAAACGTTATAATAATTAAATTATCATAGTGTGGTATATCCACAGGTCCTGCTAGTATTGCACTATTTAGCAATAGCTCTAAGGTAAATATATCAAACGTTATAATAATTAATTATCATAGTGTGGTATATCCAGGTCCTGCTAGTATTGTTAGCAATAGCTTTAAGGTAAATATATCAAACGTTATAATAATTAAATAATCATAGTGTGGTATATCCACAGGTCCTGCTAGTATTGCACTATTTAGCAATAGCTCTAAGTAAATATATCAAACGTTATAATAATTAAATTATCATAGTGTGGTATATCCACAGGTCCTGCTAGTATTGCACTATTTAGCAATAGCTCTAAGTAAACATATCAAACGTTATAATATTAAATTATCATAGTGTGGTATATCCACAGGTCCTGCTAGTATTGCACTATTTAGCAATAGCTCTTAAGTAAACATATCAAACGTTATAAAATTAAATTATCATAGTGTGATATATCCACAGGTCCTGCTAGTATTTCACTATTTAGCAATAGCTCTAAGGTAAATATATCAAACATTATAATAATTAAATTATCATAGTGTGGTATATCCACAGGTCCTGCTAGTATTGCACTATTTAGCAATAGCTCTTAGGTAAACATATCAAACATTATAAGAATTAAATTATCATAGTGTGGTATATCCACAGGTCCTGCTAGTATTGCACTATTTAGCAATAGCTCTAAGGTAAATATATCAAACGTTATAATAATTAAATTATCATAGTGTGGTATATCCACAGGTCCTGCTAGTATTGCACTATTTAGCAATAGCTCTAAGGTAAATATATCAAACGTTATAATAATTAAATTATCATAGTGTGTATATCCACAGGTCCTGCTAGTATTGCACTATTTAGCAATAGCTCTTAAGTAAACATATCAAACGTTATAATAATTAAATTATCATAGTGTGGTATATCCACAGGTCCTGCTAGTATTGCACTATTTAGCAATAGCTCTAAGTAAACATATCAAACGTTATAATAATTAAATTATCATAGTGTGGTATATCCACAGGTCCTGCTAGTATTGCACTATTAGCAATAGCTCTTAGTAAACATATCAAACATTATAAAATTAAATTATCATAGTGTGGTATATCCACAGTCCTGCTAGTATTGCACTATTTAGCAATAGCTCTAAGTAAACATATCAAACGTTATAATAATTAAATTATCATAGTGTGGTATATCCACAGGTCCTGCTAGTATTGCACTATTTAGCAATAGCTCTTAGTAAACATATCAAACGTTATAAGAATTAAATTATCATAGTGTGGTATATCCACAGGTCCTGCTAGTATTGCACTATTTAGCAATAGCTCTAAGTAAACATATCAAACGTTATAATAATTAAATTATCATAGTGTGTATATCCACAGGTCCTGCTAGTATTGCACTATTTAGCAATAGCTCTAAGTAAACATATCAAACGTTATAATAATTAAATTATCATAGTGTGTATATCCACAGGTCCTGCTAGTATTGCACTATTTAGCAATAGCTCTAAGTAAACATATCAAACGTTATAATAATTAAATTATCATATGTGTATATCCACAGGTCCTGCTAGTATTGCACTATTTAGCAATAGCTCTTAGTAAACATATCAAACATTATAAGAATTAAATTATCATAGTGTGGTATATCCACAGGTCCTGCTAGTATTGCACTATTTAGCAATAGCTCTAAGTAAACATATCAAACGTTATAATAATTAAATTATCATAGTGTGGTATATCCACAGGTCCTGCTAGTATTGCACTATTTAGCAATAGCTCTTAAGTAAACATATCAAACGTTATAATAATTAAATTATCATAGTGTGGTATATCCACAGGTCCTGCTAGTATTGCACTATTTAGCAATAGCTCTTAGTAAACATATCAAACGTTATAAGAATTAAATTATCATAGTGTGGTATATCCACAGGTCCTGCTAGTATTGCACTATTTAGCAATAGCTCTTAAGTAAACATATCAAACGTTATAATAATTAAATTATCATAGTGTGGTATATCCACAGGTCCTGCTAGTATTGCACTATTTAGCAATAGCTCTTAGTAAACATATCAAACGTTATAATAATTAAATTATCATAGTGTGGTATATCCACAGGTCCTGCTAGTATTGCACTATTTAGCAATAGCTCTTAGGTAAACATATCAAACTTATAATAATTAAATTATCATAGTGTGGTATATCCACAGGTCCTGCTAGTATTGCACTATTTAGCAATAGCTCTTAGTAAACATATCAAACGTTATAATAATTAAATTATCATAGTGTGGTATATCCACAGGTCCTGCTAGTATTGCACTATTTAGCAATAGCTCTTAAGTAAACATATCAAACGTTATAATAATTAAATTATCATAGTGTGGTATATCCACAGGTCCTGCTAGTATTGCACTATTTAGCAATAGCTCTTAAGTAAACATATCAAACGTTATAAGAATTAAATTATCATAGTGTGGTATATCCACAGGTCCTGCTAGTATTGCACTATTTAGCAATAGCTCTTAGTAAACATATCAAACGTTATAATAATTAAATTATCATAGTGTGGTATATCCACAGGTCCTGCTAGTATTGCACTATTTAGCAATAGCTCTTAAGTAAACATATCAAACATTATAAGAATTAAATTATCATAGTGTGGTATATCCACAGGTCCTGCTAGTATTGAACTATTTAGCAATAGCTCTTAAGTAAACATATCAAACGTTGTAATAATTAAATTATCATACTGTGGTATATCCACAGGTCCTGCTAGTATTGAACTATTTAGCAATAGCTCTTAAGTAAACATATCAAACGTTATAAGAATTAAATTATCATAGTGTGGTATATCCACAGGTCCTGCTAGTATTGAACTATTTAGCAATAGCTCTTAAGTAAACATATCAAACGTTATAATAATTAAATTATCATACTGTGGTATATCCACAGGTCCTGCTAGTATTGAACTGTTTAGCAATAGCTCTTAGTAAACATATCAAACGTTATAATAATTAAATTATCATAGTGTGTATATCCACAGGTCCTGCTAGTATTGAACTATTTAGCAATAGCTCTTAAGTAAACATATCAAACGTTGTAATAATTAAATTATCATAGTGTGGTATATCCACAGGTCCTGCTAGTATTGCACTATTTAGCAATAGCTCTTAAGTAAACATATCAAACGTTATAAGAATTAATTATCATACTGTGGTATATCCACAGGTCCTGCTAGTATTGAACTATTTAGCAATAGCTCTTAAGTAAACATATCAAACGTTGTAATAATTAAATTATCATACTGTGGTATATCCACAGGTCCTGCTAGTATTGAACTATTTAGCAATAGCTCTTAAGTAAACATATCAAACGTTGTAATAATTAAATTATCATACTGTGGTATATCCACAGGTCCTGCTAGTATTGCACTATTTAGCAATAGCTCTTAAGTAAACATATCAAACGTTGTAATAATTAAATTATCATAGTGTGGTATATCCACAGGTCCTGCTAGTATTGAACTTTAGCAATAGCTCTTAGTAAACATATCAAACATTATAAGAATTAATTATCATAGTGTGGTATATCCACAGGTCCTGCTAGTATTGAACTATTTAGCAATAGCTCTTAAGTAAACATATCAAACGTTGTAATAATTAAATTATCATACTGTGGTATATCCACAGGTCCTGCTAGTATTGAACTATTTAGCAATAGCTCTTAAGTAAACATATCAAACGTTGTAATAATTAAATTATCATACTGTGGTATATCCACAGGTCCTGCTAGTATTGAACTATTTAGCAATAGCTCTTAAGTAAACATATCAAACGTTGTAAGAATTAAATTATCATACTGTGGTATATCCACAGGTCCTGCTAGTATTGAACTATTTAGCAATAGCTCTTAAGTAAACATATCAAACGTTGTAAGAATTAAATTATCATACTGTGGTATATCCACAGGTCCTGCTAGTATTGAACTATTTAGCAATAGCTCTTAAGTAAACATATCAAACGTTGTAATAATTAAATTATCATACTGTGGTATATCCACAGGTCCTGCTAGTATTGAACTATTTAGCAATAGCTCTTAAGTAAACATATCAAACGTTATAAGAATTAAATTATCATACTGTGGTATATCCACAGGTCCTGCTAGTATTGAACTATTTAGCAATAGCTCTTAAGTAAACATATCAAACGTTGTAATAATTAAATTATCATACTGTGGTATATCCACAGGTCCTGCTAGTATTGAACTATTTAGCAATAGCTCTTAGTAAACATATCAAACGTTGTAATAATTAATTATCATACTGTGGTATATCCACAGGTCCTGCTAGTATTGAACTATTTAGCAATAGCTCTTAAGTAAACATATCAAACGTTGTAATAATTAAATTATCATAGTGTGGTATATCCACAGGTCCTGCTAGTATTGAACTATTTAGCAATAGCTCTTAAGTAAACATATCAAACGTTATAAGAATTAAATTATCATACTGTGGTATATCCACAGGTCCTGCTAGTATTGAACTATTTAGCAATAGCTCTTAAGTAAACATATCAAACGTTGTAATAATTAAATTATCATACTGTGGTATATCCAC
This sequence comes from Doryteuthis pealeii, assembly GCA_023376005.1. Classification (NCBI taxonomy): domain Eukaryota; kingdom Metazoa; phylum Mollusca; class Cephalopoda; order Myopsida; family Loliginidae; genus Doryteuthis; species Doryteuthis pealeii. The sequence goes on along the minus strand of CM042172.1, from coordinate 71,689,228 downwards.
AGGTCCTGCTAGTATTGAACTATTTAGCAATAGCTCTTAAGTAAACATATCAAACGTTATAAGAATTAAATTATCATAGTGTGGTATATCCACAGGTCCTGCTAGTATTGAACTATTTAGCAATAGCTCTTAAGTAAACATATCAAACATTATAAGAATTAAATTATCATACTGTGGTATATCCACAGGTCCTGCTAGTATTGAACTATTTAGCAATAGCTCTTAAGTAAACATATCAAACGTTATAATAATTAAATTATCATACTGTGGTATATCCACAGGTCCTGCTAGTATTGCACTATTTAGCAATAGCTCTTAAGTAAACATATCAAACGTTATAATAATTAAATTATCATACTGTGGTATATCCACAGGTCCTGCTAGTATTGCACTATTTAGCAATAGCTCTTAAGTAAACATATCAAACGTTATAATAATTAAATTATCATACTGTGGTATATCCACAGGTCCTGCTAGTATTGAACTATTTAGCAATAGCTCTTAGTAAACATATCAAACGTTATAAGAATTAAATTATCATAGTGTGGTATATCCACAGGTCCTGCTAGTATTGCACTATTTAGCAATAGCTCTTAAACATATCAACGTAATAATTAATTATCATAGTGTGGTATATCCACAGGTCCTGCTAGTATTGCACTATTTAGCAATAGCTCTTAAGTAAACATATCAAACGTTATAATAATTAAATTATCATAGTGTGGTATATCCACAGGTCCTGCTAGTATTGCACTATTTAGCAATAGCTCTTAAGTAAACATATCAAACGTTATAATAATTAAATTATCATAGTGTGGTATATCCACAGGTCCTGCTAGTATTGCACTATTTAGCAATAGCTCTTAAGTAAACATATCAAACGTTATAATAATTAAATTATCATAGTGTGGTATATCCACAGGTCCTGCTAGTATTGCACTATTTAGCAATAGCTCTTAAGTAAACATATCAAACGTTATAATAATTAAATTATCATAGTGTGGTATATCCACAGGTCCTGCTAGTATTGCACTATTTAGCAATAGCTCTTAGTAAACATATCAAACGTTATAAGAATTAAATTATCATAGTGTGGTATATCCACAGGTCCTGCTAGTATTGCACTATTTAGCAATAGCTCTTAAGTAAACATATCAAACGTTATAATAATTAAATTATCATAGTGTGGTATATCCACAGGTCCTGCTAGTATTGCACTATTTAGCAATAGCTCTTAAGTAAACATATCAAACGTTATAATAATTAATTATCATAGTGTGGTATATCACAGGTCCTGCTAGTATTGCTGAAATAGTGTGCAATACTAGCAAGGACCTGTGGATATACCACAACTAAATGATAATCTTAATTCTATAATGTTTATATTGTTATAAGCCTAAGAGCTATTGCTAAATAGTGCAATACTAGAAGGACCTGTGGATATACCACACTAATAATAATTAATTATATAATGTTTGATATGTTAACCTAAGACTATTGCTTAATAGTGCACTTTATACTAGCAGGACCTGTGGATATACCACCATGATAATTTTAATTCTTAATGTTTTGATATGTTTACCTAAGAGCTATTGCTAAACAGTGGCAATACTAGCAAGGACCTGTGGATATACCACACCTAATGATATTTAATTATTATAACGTTTGATATTGACTTAAAGAGCTATTGCATAAATAGTTCAATACTAGCAGGACCTGTGGATAACCACACTATGATAATTTTATTCTTACAAATTGTTTGATATGTTACTTAAGAGCTTTGCTAAATAGTTGCAATACTAGCAGGACCTGTGGATATACCACAGTATGATAATTTAATTATTACAACGTTTGATATGTTTACTTAAGAGCTATTGCTAAATAGTTCAATACTAGGCAGGACCTGTGGAATATACCACAGTATGATAATTTAAATTTACAACGTTTGATATGTTTACTTAAGAGCTATTGCTAAAATAGTTCAATACTTAGCAGGACCTGTGGATATACCACAGTATGATAATTTAATTATTATAACGTTTGATATGTGTTTACTTAAGAGCTATTGCTAAATAGTTCAATACTAGCAGGACCTGTGATATACCACAGTATGATAATTTTATTACAACGTTTGATATGTTTACTTAAGAGCTATGCTAAACAGTTCAATACTAGCAGACCTGTGGATATACCACAGTATGATAATTTAATTATTACAACGTTTGATATGTTTACTTAAGAGCTATTGCTAAATAGTTCAATACTAGCAGGACCTGTGGATATACCACAGTATGAAAATTTAATTATTACAATTTGATATGTTTACTTAAGAGCTATTGCTAAATAGTTCAATACTAGCAGGACCTGTGGATATACCACAGTATGATAATTAATTATTACAACGTTTGATATGTTTACTTAAGAGCTATGCTAAATAGTTCAATACTAGCAGGACCTGTGGATATACCACAGTATGATAATTTAATTATTACAACGTTTGATATGTTTACTTAAGAGCTATTGCTAAATAGTTCAATACTAGCAGGACCTGTGGATATACCACAGTATGATAATTTAATTATTACAACGTTTTGATATGTTTACTTAAGAGCTATTGCTAAATAGTTCAATACTAGCAGGACCTGTGGATATACCACAGTATGATAATTTAATTATTACAACGTTTGATATGTTTACTTAAGAGCTATTGCAAATAGTTCAATACTAGCAGGACCTGTGGATATACCACAGTATGATAATTTAATTATTAACGTTTGATATGTTTACTTAAGAGCTATTGCTAAATAGTTCAATACTAGCAGGACCTGTGGATATACCACAGTATGATAATTTAATTATTACAACGTTTGATATGTTTACTTAAGAGCTATTGCTAAATAGTTCAATACTAGCAGGACCTGTGGATATACCACAGTATGATAATTTAATTATTACAACGTTTGATATGTTTACTTAAGAGCTATTGCTAAATAGTTCAATACTAGCAGGACCTGTGGATATACCACAGTATGATAATTTAATTATTACAACGTTTGATATGTTTACTTAAGAGCTATTGCTAAATAGTTCAATACTAGCAGGACCTGTGGATATACCACAGTATGATAATTTAATTATTACAACGTTTGATATGTTTACTTAAGAGCTATTGCTAAATAGTTCAATACTAGCAGGACCTGTGGATATACCACAGTATGATAATTTAATTATTACAACGTTTGATATGTTTACTTAAGAGCTATTGCTAAATAGTTCAATACTAGCAGGACCTGTGGATATACCACAGTATGATAATTTTATTACAACGTTTGATATGTTTACTTAAGAGCTATTGCTAAATAGTTCAATACTAGCAGGACCTGTGGATATACCACAGTATGATAATTTTATTACAACGTTTGATATGTTTACTTAAGAGCTATTGCTAAATAGTTCAATACTAGCAGGACCTGTGGATATACCACAGTATGATAATTAATTATTACAACGTTTGATATGTTTACTTAAGAGCTATTGCTAAATAGTTCAATACTAGCAGGACCTGTGGATATACCCAGTATGATAATTAATTATTAAATTTGATATGTTTACTTAAAAGCTATGTAAATAGTTCAATACTAGCAGGACCTGTGGATATACCACAGTATGATAATTTAATTATTACAACGTTTGATATGTTTACTTAAGAGCTATTGAAATAGTTCAATACTAGCAGGACCTGTGGATATACCACAGTATGATAATTAATTATTACAACGTTTGATATGTTTACTTAAGAGCTATTGCTAAATAGTTCAATACTAGCAGGACCTGTGGATATACCACAGTATGATAATTTAATTTTAATTTGATATGTTTACTTAAGAGCTATTGCAAAATAGTTCAATACTAGCAGGACCTGTGGATATACACAGTATGATAATTTAATTATTAACGTTTGATATGTTTACTTAAGAGCTATTGCTAAATAGTTCAATACTAGCAGGACCTGTGGATATACCACAGTATGATAATTTAATTATTACAACGTTTGATATGTTTACTTAAGAGCTATTGCTAAATAGTTCAATACTAGCAGGACCTGTGGATATACCACAGTATGATAATTTAATTATTACAACGTTTGATATGTTTACTTAAAAGCTATTGCAAAATAGTTCAATACTAGCAGGACCTGTGGATATACCACAGTATGATAATTTAATTATTACAAACGTTTGATATGTTTACTTAAGAGCTATTGAAATAGTTCAATACTAGCAGGACCTGTGGATATACCACAGTATGATAATTTAATTATTACAACGTTTGATATGTTTACTTAAGAGCTATTGCTAAATAGTTCAATACTAGCAGGACCTGTGGATATACCACAGTATGATAATTTAATTCTTTACAACGTTTGATATGTTTACTTAAGAGCTATTGCAAATAGTCAATACTTAGCAGGACCTGTGGATATACACAGTATGATAATTAATTATTACAACGTTTGATATGTTTACTTAAAGAGCTATTGCTAATAGTTCAATACTAAGCAGGACCTGTGGATATACCACAGTATGATAATTTAATTATTATAACGTTTGATATGTTTACCTAAGAGCTATTGCTAAACAGTTCAATACTAGCAGGACCTGTGGATATACCACAGTATGATAATTTAATTATTATAACGTTTTGATATGTTTACTTAAGAGCTATTGCTAAAATAGTGCAATACTAGAGGACCTGTGGATATACACACTATCATAATTTAATCTTATAATGTTTGGGAATGTTTATTAAGAGCTATTGCTAAATAAGTGCAATACTAGCAGGACGCTGTGATATACCAACTACATGATAATTTAATTATTATAACGTTTGATTATGTTTACTTAAGAGGTATTGCTAAATTAGTTGCAATACTACAGGAACCTGTGGATATACCACACTGATAATTAATTTCTATATAATGTTGATATGTTAACCTAAAGAGCTATTGCTAAATAGTGCATACTAGCCAGGACCTGTGATATAACCTACACTAATGATAATTTAATTATTATAACGTTTGAATATGTTTACCTAAGAGCTATTGCTAAATACGTGCAATACTAGCAGGACCGTGGATATACCACACTATGAATATTAATTTCTTATAATGTTTGATAGTTTACTTAAGAGCTTATTGCTAAAATAGTGCAATACTAGAGGACTGTATATATACCACACTATGATAATTTAATTATTATAACGTTTGATATGTTTACTTAAGACTATTGCTAAATAGTGCAATACTAGCAGGACTGTGGATATATCAGCACTATGAACATTTATTATTTAGACGTTTGATATGTTTATCTAAGAGCTATTGCTAAATTAGTGCAATACTAGCAGGACCTGTTGGATATACCACACTATGATAATTTATTATTATAAAGTTTGATATGTTTACCTAAGAGCTATTGCCTAAATATGCAATACTAGCAGGACCTGTGATTATCACACTATGATAATTTAATTATTATAAACGTTTGATATATTTTACCTAGGCTATTGCTAAAATAGTGCCAAATACTAGCAGGACCCTGGTGGATATTACCACACTATGATAATTAATTATAATAACTTTTGATAATATTTACCTTTAGAGCTATTGGCTAAATAGTGCAATACTAGCAGGACCTGTGGATATACCACACTATGATAATTTAATTCTTATAATGGTTTGATATGTTTACCTAAGAGCTATTGCTAAATAGTGCAAATACTAGCAGGACCTGTGGATCATAATCACAATATGATAAATTTAAATTATTATAACGTTTTTTGATATATTTACCTTAAAGAGCTATTGGCTAAATAGTGCAATACTAGCAGGACCTGTGGATATATCACACTATGATAATTTAAATTATTATAACGTTTGATATGTTTACCTTAGAGCTATTGCTAAATAGTGCAATACTAGCAGGACCTGTGGATAATACCACACTATGATAATTTAATTCTTATAATGTTGATATGTTTACTAAGAGCTATTGCTAAATTAGTGCAATACTAGCAGGAACCTGTGGATATATCACAATATGATATTTATTTATTATAACGTTTGATATATTTAACCTTAGAGCTATTGCTAAAATAGTGCAATACTAGCAGGAACTGTGGAAATATGCACACCCTATGATAATTTAATTAATTATAACGTTTGATATGTTTACCTAAGAGCTATTGCCTAAATAGTGCCAATACTAGCAGACCTGTGGATATATCACCTATGAAAATTAATTATTATAACGTTTGATATATTTACCTTAGAGCTATTTGCTAATAGTGCAATACTAGCAGGACCTGTGGATATACCACACTATGATAATTTTATTCTTATAACGTTGATAATGTTTACCTAAGAGCTATTGCTAAATATGCAATACAGCAGGAAACATGTGGAATATACCATAAAAAAAAAAATAATGATAAATTTAATATTATAAGTTTGATATATTTACCTTAGAGGCTATTGCTAAATAGTGCAATACTAGCAGGACATGTGGATATAACGCCACATATGATAATTTAATTCTTATAATGTTTGATATGTTTACCTAAGAGCTATTGCTAATAGTGCAATACTAGCAGGACATGTTGGATATACACACTATGATAAATTTAATTATTATAACGTTTGATTTTTACCTAGAGCTATTGCTAAATAGTGGCAATACTAGCAGGACCTGTGGATATACCACAAACTATGATAATTTATTATTATAACGTTTGATATGTTTACTTAAGAGCTATTGCTAAATAGTGCAATACCTAGCAGGACCTGTGGATATATCACACTATGATAATTTAATTATTATAAACGTTGATATATTTACCTAAGAGCTATTGCTAAATAGTGCAATACTAGCAGGACCCCCCTTTGTTTTTTTGGGGGGGGGGGGAAATATACCACACTATGATAATTTAATTTATTATAACGTTTTGATATATTTACCTTAGAGCTATTGCTAAATAGTGCAATAACTAGCAGGACCTGTGGATATACCCACACTATGATAATTTAATTCTTATAATGTTTGATATGTTTTACCTAAGAAGCTATTGTAAATAGTGCAATACTAGCAGGACCTGTGGGATATACCACACTATGATAATTTTAATTATTAAATGTTTGATATATTTACCTTAGAGCTATTGCTAAATAGTGAGAATACTAGGCAGGACCTGTGGATAATATCAACACTATGATAATTTAAAATTATTATAACGTTTTGATATGTTTACTTAAAGGCTTTGCTAAATAGTGCGAAAATACTAGCAGGACCTGTGGATATACCCACTATGATAATTTAATTATTATAACGTTTTGATATATTTACCTTAAGTAGCTATTGCTTAAATTAGTGCAATACTAGCAGGACCTGTGGATAATACCACACTATGAATAATTTATTATTATAACGTTGATATATTTACCTAGAGCTATTGCTAAATAGTGCAATACTAGCAGGACTGTGGATATACGCACACTATGATTTATTTAATTATTATAACGTTTGATATATTTACCTAGAGCTATTGCTAAATAGTGCATACTAGCAGGACCTGTGGATATACCACACTATGATAATTTAATTATTATAACGTTTGATATATTTACTTAGAGCTATTGCTAATAGTGGCAATACTAAGCAGGAACCTGTGGATATACTCACACTATGATAATTTAATTATTATAACGTTTGATATGTTTACTAAGAGGCTATTGCAATAAGTGCAATACTAGCAAGGAACCTGTGGAATACCACACTATGATAATTTAATTATTATAACGTTTGATATAATTTACCTAGAGCTATGCTAAATAGTGACAATACTAGCAGGACCTGTGGATATCACACTATGAATAATTTAATTTCTATAATGTTTGATAATGTTTAACTAAGAGCTATTGCTAAATAGTGCAATACTGCAGGACCTGTGGATATATCACACTATGATAATTTAATTATTATAACGTTTGATATGTTTACCTAAGAGCTATTGCTAAATGTGCAATACTAGCAGGAACCTGTGGATATACACACATGATAATTTAATTATTTAACGTTTGATAATATTTACCTTAGAGCTATTGCTAAATGTGCAATACTAGCAGGATCCTGGGATATACCACACTAATGATCATTTTAATTATTATAACGTTTGATATATTTACCTTAGAGCTATTGCTAAATAGTGCAATATAGCAGGACATGTGGATAATACACACTATGATAATTTAATTATTATACGTTTGATATATTTAGCCTAGAGGGCTTAATTTTTTTTCTATTCTAAATAGTGCAATACTAGGCAGGACCTGTGGATATATCACAGCACT
>CM042172.1:71640666-71680727 GCA_023376005.1 Doryteuthis pealeii | reverse complement strand
AATTAAATATAATATATACTATATATATATATATAATATATATATATATATATATATATATTGTATATATATTAAAAGAAGAAGGTCTGCAAAATGTATCGTTCTCAGAAAAAATGTTTAATTCTTTTTATTTCACATACGCAACACGTGTTTCAGATATTCTGGTATCTTCTTCAGGCTTTGATCAATACATATATTAATATATACATATATATATATATATACACCACACACACACACACACACACACACACACACACACACACACACACACACAATATATATATATATATATATATATATACATATATACATAGGTTGTGCGTGCTTCTGTAATTTTTCTGTTATAACACAAATTCTTCTTTTTCATATAATATTACCTTTTCACCCTTTGGAACCAGAACAACATTATATATATATATATATATATATATATATATATATATATATATTATATATATATATGTTGAATTAAACAAAGTACACATCTCCTGTTTAACAATTCTATTTGTGATCTTTTCATGTTTTCTGGCCAACTTTTTAATATTTGGGTGGAATTCGTGGATTAGTCCACCAAAGTTCAGGTCCCGAGTACTTTCGGCACTTCGAAGTGCCATCATCAGGTGTGATGTGTTCCAGTTTTTCGAATTATATTAATGGATGTGGAGGCTGGAAGGAGGAGAATTGATGAGAAAGGTGCTATAGGCATTTTAAAAAGTGAGATGCTAAACATTGTAGTCAATCCCTGGATAACAAGGGTAGCCAATAGTAGGCCATATGTATGGCATCTGGATTCGACCCCCTGCCACACCTCTGGAAAATGTCAAAAATGGTGGTCGGCGAATTTTTACGACTACACCAGTCCCAATGTTTGCCCTCAGAACTCCCCAGATCTTAAACCCATGAATTATTATGTATAGGGCGCTGTTGAGAAAGACACCAATCGCCGTGCGAGTACTACAAAAGACCAGTTAATCGACAGAATTAAGGTAGTTCTTGAGACACTTCCCAGGGAAACTGTAACATCAGCTTGCTCCAGGTTCAGGAGTAGGATTAAGGCTGTGATCGACGCTGATGGCGGTTATTTTGTGTGAAACTTGTTGACAGTGCCTGTTGAATTTCTTTACGATCCATTAAATTTTGTAGTTACCAACCATTTTTTCTTTTTCCTTATGAAACTGTCAAATTTATCCCGAACATCTTATATATATATATATATATATATATATATATATGGTAAACTATAGACATGTGTTTCGAGAAATCACCTCTCATCAGTATAGTTATACGATTTTTAGCAGCTGCCTCTGGCCGGGTTCGAGACCCGAACGAACTTACGCTCGCCAAATCTCTTACCCACACAGCCACAGTCAGTCGCAAAGTATATCTAATCGCTACATTCCTAAGCGGAAATAAACTTCACCTAGTGTTCTCAAACTTTGTAAACAAAGTGTGATTTAGCTGAGCGCCGAATACGGTGGATTTGCAATTATATACCTCCTATATAAAGTGCTCAACCGAAAATTGGGAGCGTATATATATATATATATATATATATATATATATATATATATTTGGGAATAAAAAGGCCTTAAATACAATGGGTATCGTGGTTATGGACCATTTCCACTCGCGAGTATGTTCACGAGCTTCTTCAGACCACTGATATATATCAGTGGTCTGAAGAAGCTCGTGAGCATACTCGCGAGTGGAAATGGTCCATAACCACGATACCCATTGTATTTAAGGCCTTTTTATTCCCAAATAAATTTGCTCTGTTTACAATAATTAAACATTGAGCTCTCATACGGAACCTGAACTCTACAACAAACTACGGGTAGAGAATTAGGACCCACTTAGAATCACCTTGTACCAAGAAACTTGGTACCGCACCAAAGTATATATATATATATATATATATATATATATATATATATATAGAAAAAATGTATATATATATATATATATATATATAATATATATATATATATATATATATATATATTAGAGATACATTTATATATGTTGGCTGTCAACTCGTGTTCGAGTAAGACCATTTCCTGTTTTTTTTCTTTCATATTTCGGTAGCATTTGACACTGTATCTTTGTGTTTTCTCAGATAACTCACCAGGCCAGCCCTGGAGAGACATACTGTTCCACATTTATATATACACATATGTGTATAAATATATTTTTAAATGTTATCGTTATGTATCATTATATACATATGTGTGTATATATATTATAAATGGTATCATTTTATACATATGTGTGTATATATATTATAAATAGTATCATTTTATACATATGTGTGTATATATATTATAGATGGTATCATTATATACATATGTGGGTATATATATTATAAATGATATCGTTGTTCCTATTTAATACTAATACTCTATACAAAATGATATGGTTTAAAGTAACTATTATAGTTTTCAAATATTCTTATCAACCGCCAATTATATCGTTTTAATATAATAATAATTATAATAGTATAATTATAATACTAATAATAATTATCCTCGCTAAACAATTATCTAATAAAGTTAAATTCAGTTCTTAATTGCCTGTCGAGTTAAAGTGAAAAAATATATTATCTGCGTTATTCGGACTATTGTCCTCATCTTCATTGTTATTTGTACAACGTTTCGGCCGATATGCCCTCCAGCCTTCTTCAGGTATTTCTTGTTGGACTCGGGAACCTTCTCGGACTTGGGAACCTTCTTTTCAAACTCAGGAACTTTGTAGTTGTAGCCGGGAAAATTCTTGTCGTAATCGGGAGCCATCACGGAACTTTGAATCTAACTCTTTATTCAGTCCACGGGGGTATCCTGTTCTCATTCCGCTAACCATAGCTGGAAAGTAGGAGTTGTGCTAATTATTTTTCTATGCTACTGCCGCTGATCAGGATTGAACCCTGAATCCAGAGATAACTGTCACTTAGAACTTAGAACCTAACTACCTTATCCACTAGGCCATGTGTCCAATTGGACAAAACGCAGATAATACTAATCATCAAGCCTCATCTCAAACATTCAGAGAAATAGTATGAAAATAGTATGAAAAAATATATGTATTCATTTTTACAAAGAATAAAAAAGGTGTTCCTATTTGTATGTTTTTATTTAGTTATACGTGCTATTTGTATTTATAAAGAACCAATGAGTTCCACACACACACCACCACACACACACACACACACACACAACACACACATATATATATATATATATATATATATATATATATATATAAGGAAAATGTATATATATATGTATATATATATATTAGAGAAATATATATGTATGTGTACGTATATTAGTGAAAAATATATATAAGTATATGTATATATATTAGAGAAAAATGTATGTATATGTATACATAGAGAATATATATATATATATATATATATATATATATATATATATATATATATATATATATATATATATATATAATATATATATATATATATATATATATATATATATATTATATATATATATATATATATATATATATATATATATATATAGTATATATATATAATATATATATATATATATATCTGTGTGTACATATATTAGAGAAAAATTTATATATATATATATGTATATATATATATATTATATATATTATATATATTATATATATATATATATATATATATATATATATATATATATATATATATATATATATATATATATATATAATATATATATATATATAGTATATATATATATATATATATATATATATATAGTATATATATATTAGAAAAATGAATATATATTTAAAATGTATATATATATATCTGTATGTACATATATTAGAGAAAAATTTATATATATATATATATATATATATATATTACTGAGAAATCTATTTATATATAAATTTAAATATATATATATATATATCAGAGAGAGAGAGAGAGAGAGAGAGAGAGAGAGAGAGAGAGAGAGAGAGAGAGAGAGTGTATGTGAAAGGAAGGGAGTGAGGGTGAAAGACAGAGAGATTATTTAGTAATATAAACAGTTTTTTTTTCAAAATTCTTTTTAATTAAAAATATGATTAAAACTCATTTACATACACGCACAATCATATACATTAGAACGATTTTTCGATACCGGTCCCCGCCAACTCAGCGTATGAGTAGCACAGGGATCTGTGCGGTAAAGTAAGGAGCTGATGGTAGGCGTGGCGCTCCCCCTCAGATGCTAAAAAACAATCTCCTTGGTCTAGCGCTATTGAAAAGGGGATAGACTCCCTCGCTGACTGGCTGATACCGACTTTAGGCCGCCCCGACGACTTTACTTTACTTATATATATTTGTGTGTGTGTGTATGTGCATGTATATGTGTGTATATATATAGGTGTGTGTATGTAGGCATATATGTGTGTGTGTGTGTATAGACGTATATATATATGTGTGTGTATATGTAAGTATGTATATATATATGTATGTGCGTGTGTATATAAGTATATATATATATGTGTGTGTGTGTGCATGTATAGATATGTATATACATGTGTATGCGTGTGTGTGTATATATGTATATATGTGTGTGTGAGAATATATAATATATATATATATATATATATATATGTATATAGAGGTTATTTCCAATGAGTCTAAAATGATCAAAGGGGAACCACTCTTGACTGATAATTTATTTATTTATTTATTGATGTACTAGGAAAAAAGAAGATGAGGTTTGGGTTAGGGTTAGGGTTTAGGGTGAGTTTAATGGGAAAATAAATAAATGATTTATCAGTCACGCGTAGTTCCCCTTTGATCATGTTAGACTTATAGGAAAGAACACACACACACACACACACACAGAGAGACACAGACACAGACACAGACACACACACACACATATATATATATATATATATATATATATATATATATATATTGCACCATATACAGATATGTACGTTCTATTTCCTATTGTATTTTATTTCCTTCAAACTGTCAATATTTAAATTATGTTTTTCATTGATGTCGCTTCTATTCAATCGTTTCCTTTATCGTCTGCCAATGATTAATTTTTATTTATTTTTCATTTAACCCAAACACACACACATAATTCTCTCTCGTCCTCTGTGCGTGTGTATGCGCATGCGCGTTATCGAATATCTTTTCCCCATTAATATGTACGCCAACAGATTGAAATTTGTGCATTTATTTAAATCAATATAATTTATTTATGTGCTTATTTGTAAAAAAAAAAAAAAGAAAGAAAAGAAAAATGAATAAAAAAGAAGAAAGTAAAAGAAAATTATAGATCGATTTAATAAGACAGCAATCGATCAACCCCTCCCCATCCCCAGGTCGACCCCGCCCTCCCTAGCGTATCTAAAATAATTCTTTAAGAACTCTTTCTCAGGATACAAGACATCGTTGTCAGCCATTTTTATTTTACAGAGATTCTTGTAATTTGTGCTAATTAAGAAATATTAGGGTGTTTTATTCTTGTTGGCTTAAAAAAAAGAAAAAAAAAAGATAGTTGTTTGAATATATTGTTTCCTCGTACAGAATAAATGTAAGAAAAATTAACAACGAAGTAATAACAACAATATTTTACAGCCTGAACAAACTTAACAGAATAGGATACAAATATGACCCTCCCTGTCGATGGGGCGTTAGAATGCACCGACTGCACCAGTGCAGAGGAGTAAGACTCTCCCAATGGGGCCACCTGTTGGCCGTTGCTGGCGACCCGTGATGCTTAAGGATAGAGCCTAGGTGGATGAGCAGTTCATGACATGCAATACTCCACTTTGGCACTTACTTAGGCTAGACGGGCGGTCGGAGAGGCCACCCCCGATCAATCGGCTGGTCACGTCAAGCCCTAGCACCTATATGATTTTCCCAACCCTATTGCGCTTATGGCAAGCCCCAACCCCTTTTTATCATATGGGTGCTAGAAGGCGGTGGCTGCGGGTCTACATGTCCTGGGAATTACGTTAAACTCTATCTGATGGTGAGGTTCCAGTTTTGGATATTTGGGGAATGTGGAGCACCCCTTCATCACCATTGCTCCCTGGTCCACTCTGACCCGGAGTGGTAGTACCTGTTAGGGTCCCATCTATGGGTTAAATAGAAAAATGTATTTATAGAAAAATTGTATTATCCATTAAGAATTGATTTATTTCAAAACTTTATCGGCATTAAATGACCCACTGAGGTTGATATGCCCTAAAACAAAACAAACCAAACCAAACTGAAGTAATAACAACAATATTTTACAGCCTGAACAAACTTAACAGAATAGAATACAAACATGACATCATGATTGATCTAAAAATGGATGCCGTAAAAATCAATCTATTATCACTACTAGCAACAGAAAACACCCTCCGGGCATCGCAAAAATTAATATTTGAAAGAAATTGCCTGAGAGGGTGGGAGTTAAAAATTCAATGTCAGATGGTTTGTATCATAAGTAAGACAAATCCTCATATTTATTAAAGGAGTAAAAAAAACAAAACAAAACAAAAAAAAAAAAAATTTGAAATGAAAACTGAGCCCCGTCCCTCTCAAATAAAATGTTGCGTGTATGTAATAATCAAACAATTATTTTGAATATTTTCCACATCAATTTTACACAAAATCGTAGGTATTTATTTATTTGTAAACTTTTTAATTAACTTCTTGTTACTGTAAAAAAGAAAAAGAAAAAAGGACGAGAGTAAAAAACAATAATGGTCCATTATTTAGCTGAGGAAATAAGAAATCGGTGGATACGCAGCACCAGATAATGAGGATTTACATTTTTGCAATTTCATCTTGGACGATTTTGACGGTCTCATTCTTAGCCAGAGTGTGTTGAAAGATAATAAAGGTCGCACTTTTAAGGAACATTAATATTAATATATAGATAATATGAGAACAAGAAATCTACCCGAAACAAAGCTCTTCATCAGAAAATCTCATCAGAAATCTCAGAAATACACAGTATAAGTAAAAACTGATGTGGATGCACACGGCCTTACACCAAAGAGTTACTGTCACTCAGACTCTGGTGAAAGACCACTAACGAACGCTGCTTAAAGGAATGACAAGTGTAGTTAATATAGTTATGTCGCGTAACCGCTCCCTGGCAGAGTACGGGACAAGTCTCCGTTGTTTAAAGAAGAAAGAAAAATCTAGGCTTACTCAAATTTTGGGTGTATATAGCATAAGAATATTGTGACGTAAGCTGTGACGTAGAGCTATGGCGTAGGTTTTGTTACAGACAGAAATACAGACAATCTCCATTATTAATAGATTAAGTTGCATTCACTAATTATCTGATCAATAGGAAACTCTATTGATTTGATCCTGTAAAATTAATCAGGGGAGATAACTGCTTATAAAACGAAAATAAAGCAAGTAAAAAGTTCCTGTTTTTTTCTATGATTTTCTTGTATCTTTTCCTACTTTTCATTACGAAATATAATTGTAATGAAATATAGTAAATTAGAAAGACTATCGAAATTAAATAAGAACACATATAAAAAGAGTACACTTGTTTTAATTATATCTTGATTGGTTTCTATATAAAATAATTCATAGGATTGATTGATTTTAAATCATTGGAGAATTAAACAATAATATTATAGATCAATAAGACGAAGTAATTATTTTTAATCTGCTTTTGTTAAAACCAGTGTGCAAATTAACCACAGCATACATTATGTAAAACTTTATATCTTAGTGATATATAAGACACATTGCAGGATTTTAAAGGCATTAATGATATGGGCTGGTTTGAGGGAAATCTAACTTGGACTTTCATAGAGACATCGTTAATAAATAAGATTTATTCTATGTACTAGCAAATATATGCACCCTCCGGGTGCAAGTATTTAAGTTTTAATGTAATAAAATATCATATTAAATTAGAAAGGCTAATGAAACTAAATAAGAATACAGATAAAAAGATTTGAAACAGAGGGAGTATATAAAAGATTTGAAACAGAGGAGTATAATAAAAAATGGAACAACTGAAACTTACTCTTCCATCACTCTAGTCTTTCATTGTTATTTTTTCTAATTTAAGTATTTAGTTATAAGAGGAAGTAAAGAATAAAATGACAGTTATTTTATCTTGTTAATGGATTTCATTTAAGATTCATTGAAGAGATTTTTGCTTATATTCATTAAAATAAAACCAAACAGTTAGAAATCAATAATACTAAGCACATATTTATTAAATTCGATTTTTTAAATATTAATATGCAAATTAGCCTTCCCGTTCACATTGTAAAGCACTATTTTGTTGTATATATAAATATAATTGCATGTTGTTATTATGTAGACATAGTTAACAGTATTAATAATGTAAGACAATTTTATTAATAATTGAGGTTTAGATAGAAATAAAATCATGGAGAATATGATGTCAATAACTAAGAGAATTGTGACTTGAGTAGGAATATAGTTTCGGTTACAGACAGAAAAACACACAATCTCCATTATAATAAGATTAATAATTTGACTGTAAGTTAAATACTCATTGATAAACTTGCGCAACTCCTGAGGGTATTGTGATGTAAACAGTGGCGTAGTTTCAGTAAGAGACAGACATACATACAGACACCGAATCTCCATTATAATAAGATTGTTATTGAAATTTCGTTTTTATTAAAATTTTCAATCTCTCAATTCTAAGACAACCATGTTGGTGTGGCTTTGAATATTTAATAATAATTGGTCAGAAGGGCATTGCTGCTACTTTATAAAATATCAGAATAATTAGTAATAATTATATTATAAGTACAAAAATAATGAAAGTTAATATAATATGTAGGGTTGACAAGACTTTCGGACCAGCCAGTAGATTAATGTAGAGGCTGATCCAAAAGTCTTGTCACCATACTTTTTATAGGTAAAATAATTACATAACTTATATATTATATTATTAAAACAAAAAATAATGAAAATTAAAACAGCCTGTAGATTAATGTACAAAGTGGTTGGAAAGTCTTGTCACCTTTACATATTCTTTTAGAGATAAAATAATTACATAACTTATATATTATATTATTAAAACAAAAAATAATGAAAGTTAAAACAATATGTAGGGTTAACAAGACTTTCGGACCAGCCAGTAGATTAATGTACAGGCTGATTCAAAAGTCTTGTCACCATACTTTTTATAGGTAAAATAATTACATAACTTATATATTATTATATTATTAAAGCTTTGAAATGTTACACTCCTACCCTGCAGAAGGCTAAGACCCCTCCAACCCCCTGAAAATGGTCTCCTAGGTTTGACACTACACTGCATCTAATGCTGATATCCAGTTCTGTGGAATGTGGAGTACCCCTTCATAGCCATTACTCCCAGGTAGGGATGGGACATGACGAAAGAAAGAACGATTATGATTTCAAACGGTCAGCTTCTCGGCTTGACGCTATAAGCAACCGTCACAATTTTTATTTTGCATTCCGCGATCGATTTGTTGGTTGGATTTTACGGCATGTTAACCCTTGTTTATATATTTACCAACACCCCCGCGCGAGCAGGATGCGACACAAGGTTTTTTTTAAGCGGAGTTTAACAGGTTTGAATTCAGAGTTTTCCTTTCCTAGACTGGTTACCTAGCCATGATTAAAGAGTCCAGTCTACCCTGCTATTTTTTCCCATAGCTGGAGGGAGAATTGGATTCATACCTTTCCCAAGGTATTAGCACCATGTGAAATGTAACAAGCTTCGGCAAGAATTTCTCATGACTCTCATCATTAGACTTCTTTATATCGTTGGGTCATAGAAATTATTTTCGTTTTCAAATTGAATTTAATTAGATTTAAAATTTTTTTATTTTTAATCAGGAGATAGATATGAGTATTTAAAAATGACCATTACTATATTAGGCCTTAATATATTTATCTTGTAATATATATATATATATATATATATATATATATATATATAATATATATATATGTGTGTGTGTGTGTATGTGTGTATTTAGGCAGCATTTTTTCTTGTAGGCATATATTGTTAAATAATGCAGCCATTTTCTGTCTGCAAGTCTTATCCTTTGTTTTTTCGTATTGCCGGATTATTTTTGTAATATCTGGCGAGAATTGGCTGATGTATTCTCGCCCGATATTACAAAAATAATCCGGCATACGAAAAAACAAAGGACAAGACTTGCAGACAGAAAATGGCTGCATTATTTCAATATATATATATAATATATATATATATTTATATATATATATATATATATATTTTTGTATGTATAGTATATATATATTCACAGGAATCATCACGCCTAATGTCAGCCAAAGATTTGAAAAACTTTATTTGATGGATGAGTAAATTTCAGTTGTTCTATTATTCGATTATATCCCCCTCTGTTTCAAATCTTTTTATCTGCATTCTTATTTAATTTCATTAGCCTTTCTAATTTAATACGATATTTCATTACATTAAAACTTAAATACTTGCACCTGGAGGGTGCATATATTTGCTAGTAATAATAATATTAGATTTATCATCGATATTAAAATGTATTCACGAACTTGTTAAAATTTATTTACCTAGTGTATGTAGTGATCTATTTATCCAAATACCTTCTTCTTTTAATGTATTGCTATTTGTTGGCAAGCAAAAAGGGAATTTCTTTTTGTTTTTATTCTTTGGGGGGTGGGTGTAGAGGAGTGATCGATATTATTCGAGAAAAGAAAGAAGGAAAAAAGGAAGAACAGAGAAGATGAGAACTTTAGAATTAAAACTGTGTGTAATTGATTGAGTGCTTATCAAGGAAGGGGTGCGACAGACAGAACGGTATTATTTGAATTTAAGGAATGTTTTAAAATGGGGGAGAGAAAAAATTACATTGGTATGAAGGGGTGCTTCCACATCTCCAATATCCCAAAAAGTGTGAACCTCACCATCGAGATAGAGTTAACGTCATTCCCTAGGACATGTAGACCCTAGTCACCGCCTTCTAGCACCATATGATGAAAGGGGTTGGGCTTGCCATAAGCGCCCAATAGGGTTCGAAAATCATTAGGTATAGGCGCTTGACGTGAACCCCATCGATGATCGGAGGTGGACCTCTCGATCGGACCGCTTAGTTCCAGACTAGGCACCAAAGTGGAGTATTGCAACGTCGATGAATTGGCTCATCCACCGGCGCTCTAGTCCTTAACGCATCACGAGTCCGCCACCCACCGGCCAACAGTGGCCCATTGGGGAGTCTTACCTCTGCAGAGGTGCAGTCGGTGCATTCTAACGCCGTACACCTCCGACACCAAAAAGATGCCGGAGAAAATGAGAAAGGATCAACAAAAACTTGTCACGAAAAAGAATTGTCTGATATGTTTCAACCAATTGTATGTATATATAATACTTATTATATATATATATATATAAAGAGTCCTGAAATAGAATTGCATTCCCAACATCCACTGGATCTATTTCATTTTATAATATAAATATAGTGTACAATACACTTGTAACGGTGATTGTACCATTGGTTTCAAAGCAGCCGTACTGGCCACCTTATCGTTCAAGGCGATGCGATGTGAAAGATCTTTGAGGGTCGTTTTCCAGCACTTCTGTTACTTAAAATAGCCAGTCGTTGCTTTGAAACAAATAATAAAATCACTCCTTATTGCATTGTACTCTATAAACAAATAAAATACAGCTCTTACTCCCGCAATGGGAGTACTTTTTCAATTCTCTCAATACTAAATAACCACACACCACACACACACACACACACCACACACATATAATATATATATGGTGTCGATATGAATGAAACGTGT
Source organism: Doryteuthis pealeii (assembly GCA_023376005.1). Taxonomy (NCBI): domain Eukaryota; kingdom Metazoa; phylum Mollusca; class Cephalopoda; order Myopsida; family Loliginidae; genus Doryteuthis; species Doryteuthis pealeii. The sequence continues at coordinate 71,668,933 of CM042172.1, read as the reverse complement.
AGGTGTGCTGAGTTGTGTGTGTGTGTGTGTGTATCTGTTTTTAAAGGATATAAAAAGGAAAAGAAAATGTGAATGGATAAAAGTGATTTAATTTGAGTTTACTACACGTGTTTCGGCCAGGAGTGTTCATGTACACATGCATCTTCTATTTATCAGTTATTTAAAGTATAAAATAAAAGTAAAACAAGTAAAGTCGTCGGAGACGGTCCTAAAGTCGCGTCATCAGCCAGTCAGCGAGGAGTCTATCCCCTCTTCACTTGGCGTCTAGACCAAGGAGATATTTTAGCGTCCTGAGGTGGGCGCCACACTACCATCCAGCTCCCTTACTTTACCGCACAGATGCCCAGTCTACTCATACGCTAGATGGCAAGGACCAGTGTATCGAACTAGAACCTTGTGGTTCTAGCCGACACACTCTACCGAGCTGAGCTAAATAATAATAATATTAGCATACAAGAAAACGTCCTCATCAATGGTAAATGTTTGATATTTTTGATATTGACGAAGGCCAATATTCTTTGTAAGCTTAAAGATTTCATAATTTTCTATTATCATTTTATTCCATATTTAAATATCTTATATATATCAAGTATTACAGTGTACTCATGACGATCTACCCTGTCGTCCGTAATACACGTTATGACTAATATAATACAATCTTTCCAATCACCACTTGTCATATTTATGTTATCAATCCCTAACACATCACACACATCCACACCACACACACCACACACCGGACATAATATTATATAATATCTATAATATATATATATATATATATTATTGGTAATTTTTCCGAGATGAAAATAAAGGAAAATAAAGTGCTCAATTACAAATGTTAGAACTTTATTTATTAAAATATAACTGTTTATCAGAGGTTTTAGGGGCATTCTACCTAAGGTTTCTGGGCTTTACCTTCTTCAGGATAACTATTCATCCCTCTGATTGTGTTTTGTAAACTAAACACGTTACGGTTAAAATCAAGACGCTATTAATTTTAAAAATTTCATTTCGCATTATCAACTATATATATTATATATTATATATATATATATATAAGTAAGAAATAACAAAAGAGAGATTTAGCTTTATAGTTATTTCAGGAGCTTAAACAAATTGTGTAACTCTCCCGATTCATCAATGCGAATGATGAATTCTTTATTACTTTAAAAGGCATTTGAAAACAGATTTTATTCATTTATTTTTTTTTTATTTTATAGTCCTGTGATATGAATTCCAAATGAAATCCTTGATGCTGCAAAAAAAAAAGAATTATGGTTGCAGTTTCACTTCCGCCGCAAAAAAAAAAAAAATAAAAATAAAACTCGGTCAGCAAAAAATGTATCTCTTAAATGTATCATTATTTTGAACAGAATAGGGAAAAAGAAAAGACATATTCAAAATTCAAAAAAAGTTTTTCTAACTCCCTGAAATAGACTATAATGCTAAATCCTCTAAGTCGTTTGTTATTTTTTACCCATTATTTGCTCTGCGACTCTAACATTAAGAGCACACATGAGCTCTCAAACTGCGACTTGGTTTTGTTTAAATAAAACTCTTGTGTCGTAAGGAAGATTCTTCTCTGACTTTTGGATTATATATATATATATATATATATATATATATATATATATTATATAACAAAGATAATCTAATGAGTCAGACGAACCTGACTATTAGTTTCGCCATAAAGCTCTTCAGGGCTAAAATCTGACTTATTTGGCTCTACATAGGTATCGAGCACTTTTTACATATTAGCTTTCTCCTAGCGGTTATATGAAATATATATATCTTATATACAATATATATTGCATATAAATTGTTTTTTCTTTCTGGGCCAAATACTTACCAATAGAATTATTTTTTGTTGGTACAAATATCTTCGGTCCTTTCTTTTTTCAAAAATCAAAAAGAAATTTTTCTTCCTGGTTGATGTGTTGGTAGTATATTTTTACAATCAAATATTTGCTGGTTTTTTTTCTCTCTGCCAAGGAATACTACCAGCACGCTTGGTATATTAAATTATATATATATATTATATATATATATATATCATATATATATATAATATGTGAGTGTGGTGTGTGTGGTGATAATGTGTGTGTGTGTGGGTGTGTTTCTGTGTGTGTTGTGTGTTGTTGTGATGTGTGTGTGTGTGATGTTGTAGTTTTATTTTCCTGACGCAGTCTAATTAATCAGAATATTGTCATATATTAAACTATAATTAAATGACACACAACCTGCATTAATAACTTTATTGCTTAGTGTTATTTGCTATTTTCTTATTCCTTCTTTTTTTGGTAATTCTCGCTTCTTTCGAGAGTTGGACGGGAATACCTTTTTAAGGTAAGATCACACTTCCCTTAAGGTACTTAAAAATTCTGTATTGCATTTATCGTAAAATGAAGACATTTTTCTTGGCTTTTCTTTCTTTCTTTCTTTTTATCAAAATCCGTAAGAACCTTTTATTATTTCCTTTTTATGGCTGTCATTACAATTGATAGATTTTTGGCGAAATATTTAGAAACAAAAATAAAAAATAAAAATAAATGTATTAAAAAAAACGCAGCTTTGGTTTCATTTGTAGACGATACGGATTAAAAGTGTACGTAAGATGGCCGGAAGTGACAGATTGCCGGGGAGGAAACATACTGATCACCATTAAGCTGACAAAAAGCGAGCAGTGGAGGGAGACATTTTTAGAATGGACACGGTGGCGGTCTGCCTTTCGCAGGTTTTTTTTATTGCGGTTTTTTTGTTTTTTTTTTTTTTTTTTGTTTGTTTTTTTGTTTTGTTTTGGAGGACGGCGAATGGAAGAAGGAACGATTATGATTTCAAACTGTCCGTTTCTCGGCTTGATACTATGGAGGGAACTGTCACAATCTTCGATTTGCGCTTTTTGATCAATTGGTTGGTTGGTTGGTGTGTGGTTGTGTTGTGGTTTCGTTTGTTTTACGGCATATCAACCTCAGTGGGTCATTTAATGCCGACAAAGTTTTGAAATAAATTCACATTCTTAATGGATAACAAATTTTGTTTACAACTCATGTTTTCTATTTAACCCATAGATGGGACCCTAACAGGTACTACCACTCCGTGTCAGAGTGGACCAGGGAGCAATGGTGATGAAGGGTGCTCCACATTCCCAAACCTCCAAACTGGAACCTCACCATCAGATAGAGTTTAACGTCATTCCCAGGACATGTAGACCTCATGTCACCGCCTTCTAGCACCCATATGATAAAAAGGGTTTGGGTTTGCCATAAGGGCAATAGGGTTGGGAAAATCATATAGGTGCTAGGGCTTGACGTGACCAGCAGATTGATCGGCAGGGGACTCTCCGACCGCCCGTCTAGCCCAAGATAGGCCAAAGTGAGTATTGCAAGTCATAAACTGTTCATCACCTGGGCTCTACCCTTAAGCATCACGGGTCGCCACCCACGGCCAACAGTAGCCCCATGGGGAGTCTTACCCCTCTGCAGAGGTTGCAGTTGGTGCATTCTAACGCCCCAGCCGGACAGGGGCGGCTGGTTTGGTTGGTTGGTTGGTTGGTTGGATTTTACGGCATATCAAACCTTGTTTGGGTTATTTTATGCAGAAGACGTTTTTTGTTTTTTCATTCGTGATGGGCATTCAAAAAAATTGTATGTCATTGACTGCTCAACCACCAGGTTCTCACTGACTGATGAGAAATATGCAGATAAAATCAGTAATTCTCATTGGCTATTTAATTCGGCTATTTAGTTTTATATCGTATTTTACTCATTTAAAATTTGATTATCGAAGCGCTTGGTATAATGGTTTAAGTCATAGGAAATGACTCGTCGCCCGAGTTCAAAATCCTGGACGTGGGTAATTGCATTCCATTTAGCGCTAATACCCTTGGGAAAGGTATGAATCCTACTTGCCCTCCAGCTCATGGATAAATAGCTAGGCAGACTGGGCTCTTTAACCCTTGGTTAGCAACCGTCTAGTAGAAGGAAAAACTCTTGAATTCAAAACCTGTTAAACTGCCGCTTTAAGAAATTGACCTTGTGTCATATCCTGCTCGTGCGGAAGGGGTTGGTAAATAGTATATAATTAATTAATTATGAAACCAAGAAAACTATGCGCAAAAACTAAGTGGACTTTGTTGTCGTGATTTATTTTAATAATTACGTCCAAAATTATTGAGACATCTTTTACATCTGACAGAACTGAACGATGACATGCAATACCCACTTTGGCCCTATCTTGGGCTAGACGGGCGGTCGGAGAGCCCCCTAGCGATCAATCGGCTGGTCACGTCAAGCCCTAAACATAACATTCATATGGGTGCTAGAAGGCGGTGGGCTGCTGGGTCTACATGTCCTGGGAATGACGTAACTCTACTGATGGTGAGGTTCCAGTTTTAGGTTTGGGGATGTGGAGCACCCCTTCATCACCATGCTCCCTGGTCCACTCTGACCCGGAGTGGTAGTACCTGTTAGGGTCCCATCTATGCGGTTAAATAGAAAAACGTATTTATAAAAAAATTGTATTATCCATTAAGAATTGATTTATTCAAAAACTTTATTGGTATTAAAGACCCACTGAGTGTTGAATGCCGTAAAACAAAACAAACCAAAAAAAAAAAAAGAACTGCAACGAAAATCGCTTAGGGACTGTGGCCTATAAACTGTCCCACTGAGCGTTGATATGCCGTAAAACAAACAAAACAACCAAAAAAAAAACAAAAAACCAACTGTACTATGATGTAGAATTTGATAACTTTTGCAATCTAAGAAATGTTTGTGTTCTTTTAATATTCGAAACTGTGGCAACCTTAATTTTATTTTTAAAATCGAATATTCTTGACAGACGTTTAAGTAAAAAACAACTTTCGTTTGCACGAAAAAAAATACTCCTCTCTCTCTCTCTCTCTCTCTCTCTCTCTCTCTCTCTCTCTCTCTCTCTCTCTCTCTCTCTCTCTCTCTCATATTTCTCTGATTTGAAAGACAATGCTTTTTTATTGGATGCAATAAGTGGCTACATATCTGCCGAAATTTTGGTTTTTTTTTGCCTTTTTTTGCTTTTTTTTTGTTTGTTTGTTTTTTGCTTTTTTTTTTTTGGGGCGGGGGTATGATGCTTTTATGTTTTTTTTTCTTTGCTTAATAAACCCCGATAATTTTTCAGATGCGAGTAGAGGGGTGTCGGGATTATACCGTTTTACACCGTCACGTGATTCGTGACACGCATGCTCACATCCACTTTGCACGAAAGCGAGCAGAATTGAAAAAAAAAAAAAGAACAAGAAAACCACACACACACACACACACACACACATACACACACACACACGAAAAAAAAAGAAGACACTGAGGCCTGAATATACATACAAAATTGTCTCATAAAAAAGGCAAACAAAAACAAAACAAAAAAAACAACCAAAAAAAAACTGTCAAACAAAATTTAATGATTTTATTTCTTTTACTTTATTTTTTCCTGATATCCCATTTCTCTCCCCCACCCACTCACCTAACAACGCAAATTATTTCAGCGCATTGCGCCGTTCATCTATCCACAGACTTTCTTTCGAAATATAATTCTTCTTTGTTTAGTTCCGATTGATTTTCATTCTCTTCCTTTTATCTTAATATTCGATTTATTTATATTTTTTTTTTTATTATTTTCAATTTAGAAAAAAAAATTTTTCCCAATTTTCACGATTTTCTTCATTAGCACTTAATTTATACGTATTTCTTTCTTTTCTTCTTTTTCTTTTTCATGTTAATTCTTTTTTAACTGGGTTTTCATCATAAATCTTCTTCTCTTCTTCTTCTTTCTTTCTTTCTTTCTTTCTTTCTTCTCTTCTTTCAAAACTACATTATTTTTTAATGTTTCTTTCTTTCTTTCTTTCTTTCTTTGTTGTTTAATTTTCTTCTTTCTTTCTTTTTGAATTTTCTTTCTTTCTTCCTTTCTTAAATTTTATTATTTATTTTATTTCTCTTGGTTTTAATTTTCTTTCTTTTTTCTTTCTGTCTTGTTTAATTTTCTTTCTTTTTTCTTTCTTTCTTGTTTAATTTCTTTCTTTCTTTCTTTCTTTCTTAATTTTTCCTTTCTTCTTCTTCTTAATTTTCTTTCTTTCTTTCTTTCTTTCTTCTTTCTTTCTTTCTTAATTTTCTTTCTCTCCTTCTTTCTTAAATTTTCTTTCATTTTTCTTTCTTTCTTGTTTAATTTCTTCTTTTTCTTTCTTTCTTATTATTTTCTTTCTTTCTTTCTTTCTTCTTAATCTTTTCTTTCCTTCTTCTTAATTTCTTTCTTTTTCTTTCTTTCTTGTTTTAATTTTCTTTCTTTCTTCTTCTTCTTAATTTCTTTCCTTCTTTCTTTCTTAAATTTTCTTTCTTTTTTCTTTCTTTCTTGTTTAATTTCTTTCTTTCTTTTCTTTCTTAATCTTTCTTTCTTTCCTTCTTTCTTAAATTTTCTTTCTTTTTCTTTCTTTCTTGTTTTAATTTCTTTCTTTCTTTCTTTCTTTCTTAATTTTCTTTCCTTTCTTTCTTTCTTAATTTTCTTTCTTTCCTTCTTTCTTAAATTTCTTTCTTTTTTCTTTCTTTCTTGTTTAATTTTTTTCTTCTTTCTTTCTTAATTTGTTTTCTTCTTTCTTTCTTAAATTTTCTTCTTTTTTCTTTCTTTCTTGTTTAATTTTCTTCTTTCTTTCTTAATTTTCTTTCTTTTTTCTTTCTTTCTTGTTTAATTTTCTTTCTTTCTTTCTTTCTTTCTTAATTTTTTTCCTTCTTCTTTCTTAAATTTTCTTTCTTTTTCTTTCTTCTTGTTTAATTTTCTTTCTTTTCTTAATTTTCTTTCTTTCCTTCTTTCTTAAATTTTCTTTTTCTTTCTTTCTTTCTTTCTAATTTTCTTTCTTTTCTTCTTTTCTTGTTTAATTTTCTTTCTTCTTAATTCTTTCCTTCTTTCTTTCTTAAATTTTCTTTCTTTTCTTTCTTTCTTGTTTAATTTTCTTTCTTTCTTAATTTTCTTCTTTCCTTCTTTCTTAAATTTTCTTTCTTTTTTCTTTCTTTCTTGTTTAATTTTCTTTCTTTCTTTCTTTCTTTCTTAAATTTTCTTTCTTTTTTCTTCTTTCTTATTTAATTCTTCTTTCTTTCTTTCTTAATTTCTTTCTTCTTTCTTTCTTAATTTTCTTTTTCTTTTTCTTGTTTAATTTTCTTCTTTCTTTCTTTCTTTCTTCTTGATTTTCTTTCCTTCTTTCTTTCTTAAATTTCTTTTTTTTCTTTCTTTCTTTCTTGTTTAATTTTCTTTCTTCCTTTCTTTCTTAATTTTCTTTCTTTCTCCCTTCAACCNAGAGAGAGGGATATAGGTCTTGTGCGAGATTATTTAAAAAAACGCATTGGAACACAGAAAGATAATGGAATAATAGTGTCTTTTAAACCACTTTATTGGCAAATGACTTCAACATCAAACTAAATATTGTTTCGCGAGAGTTCATAGATAGAGTATCTGGAAGGCAGATCGTCGGAGGAAAGCTGAGTCCGAAGAAACACCCTAGATAAACAAATGCCGGTCACAGATTCCCCGGAATCTAAATTAGTGAAGAACAGTATATCGTCCCAAACAGAAAGCTCATTGCCAGGTGTCTATGATAGCAGAGATCATATAAAAATCAGTTTGAAGACACATTGATATCAGAAAACAATTTTTATTCAACAAATGGATATGCAATGTTGCCAGTTTACTTTTTTGTGCACTTATTATAGTATATCATCTCTTTTAAAACTATTTTAAAAACTTAAAAGAAAAACTTCTCTCCTTACGATGACCTAAGAAAAACTGAGAACAATCAAAAATAAATAACACAATACTGATATCCAGTTCTGTGGAATGTGGAGTACCCCTTCATTGCCATTATTCCCAGGTAGGGATGGGACATGACGAAAGAAAGAACGATTATGATTTCAAACGGTCAGCTTCTCGGCTTGACGCTATAAGCAACCGTTACAATTTTTATTTTGCGTTCCGCGATCGATTTGTTGGTTGGATTTTACGGCATGTTAACCCTTGTTTATATATTTACCAACACCCCCGCGCGAGCAGGATGCGACACAAGGTCAATTTCTTAAGCGGAGTTTAACAGGTTTGAATTCAGAGTTTTCCTTTTCCTAGACTGGTTACCTAGCCATGATTAAAGAGTCCAGTCTACCCTGCTATTTTCCCATAGCTGGAGGGAGAATTGGATTCATACCTTTCCCAAGGATATTAGCACCCATTGTGAAATGATAACAGCTTCGTTCAAAGAATTGAACTCGGCGGGTCGACACGAGTTCATGTTCCCACAGACTCTAACCATTAGACCACGCGTCTTGTTTAGGTTAATTTAAGATTAAGACGTGTTTTTTTTTGATAGGCATTCAAAATTTCTTTTATTTAAACTCATTTTCTATTCAAACACAATTTTTAAACTCATTTTTCTATTTAATCTATGGATGGGACCCTATCAGGTACTACCACTCCGGGTCAGAGTGGACCTGGAAGTAATGGTGATGAAAGGGTACCCCACACTCCTCAGAGACTCGAAAATTATAACTTCACCATTAGATGCAGTTTAACGTCATACCCAGCATAATTAATACATTCTTCTTTGAAATGATAAAAAACTAACAATCAAGCGTTGAATACTGATACCAAAAATGAGATCTTTTACTTGCACCATTGTTTAAGAAAATAGCATCAAAGATCGTCTACTAAAATGCACTAAAAGTTTTAAAAGCTAAAGGCTAAATTTAGCGAAAACGAAGATTTTTAGTGCATTTTAGTAGACGATCTTTGATGCTATTTTTTCAAACAATGGTGCAAGTAAAATACCTATTTTTTGTATCAGTATTCTAATACACAAATTTCGCATAGATGGACAAACTAATATTTTTTTAAAGTGAAAAATCAACCTACCCAACCACCCACGGCATACAGGTGGCTCTATTAGGGTGAGACTTATCCCTCTAATATGCTGCTTTTTACCTCATTAATTAAGCTGTAATAGACGATCTTTGATGCTATTTCCTTAAACAATGGTGCAAGTAAAAAATCTAATTTTTAGGTATCAGTATTCAGTATACTAACACACAACATTCACATAGATGGACAATTTGATATCTTTAAAAAGTGAAAAATCGACCTACCCTAATGCACAATCAGAAAGACATCATCTTCATTTTCTGGACGTTCTTCTATACTCTTTAATATTTTCCATTTAATAATTGGTGTAATATTTAGAGTTCCAAACATAGCTAGCTAAGGTTGTTACATTTTTTAGTTTAATATTTGAAAATTAGTGTTTATGGTTTGCAAACCTAGTTTTAAATTCTGATTTTGTACAACCCACGTAAAATTTAATAAGGTCTGGTTTCTGTATTTAGTGTGTCATACTATATTCTAAAAGTAACTATATATATATATATATATATATTGTATATATATATATATATAGTATGAGGAAGAATGAATAAAGAAAAGAAAGAATAGAATGGATAATGATAGATGAATTTAATTAAATACACTTACACATGTGTTTGTTTCGTGTTCATCTGTGTGAAAATATTCCGCACAGAGAGAGAAGATTCCTGTATATATATATATATATATATATAATATATATATATATATATTATATATTATTATACAGTACTTAAAATACAGTATGACACACTTAACGTAGAATACGAGAGCGCTCTCTCTCCTTCTTTCTCTCTCTCTCTCTCTCTCTCTCTATATATATATATATATATATATATATATATGGTTTTGGGGAAAAAAGTGACTTACCGGTGAAAATGGTCACAGTGGTTAGTTGATTCAAGTTTCACAATGATAAGGCAGAGATACAACAAATATATAGTGCTCAATACGTTAGTAGAGCAAATTTATTAACATAAAGGTACACGGTATTAACCTACTCGAGTTTCACCATAAGGATATCTTCTGGGTTAAATCCACTGGACTAATCAAGATATTGATTAATTGCAGTCGATTTCACGTGTGTGATTTTTTTTCGCGATAAACGGTTGATTATAGGTCCACGGTCGAAGAACGCTGGTTTGAAATTCAAAAATTCAAAAGAGCGAATGTTGCATTATTTTCAAAGGATCAAAATAAAAACATTGTTAGAAATCCGCTTTGTGCTATTGTTTTAAAGGTTTACGACAATGATGAGGATTGTCTACGTTATTATTGAGTTATTTAACCCTGAAGATCCTTATGGTGAAACTCGAGTAGGTCAATACCGTGTACCTTTATATATATATATATATATATATATATATGGAGGATATGTGCGTAATTGAAGTCATACCTAATTTTGAAAATTAATTAGTTAATAATTAATGAATTTTAGGCGGGCATATATGTTCAAATGTAAGGCTAAACAAATCGAGAAATATGTAAGGCTAAACAAATCGAGAATATGTAAGGCTAAACAAATCGAGAAAATGTCACATGTAGCCTTACATTTGAACATATATGCCCGCCTAAATTCCTTAATTATTAACTAATTAATTTTCAAATTAGGTATGACTTCAATTAAGCACATATCCTCCAAAAATTGTCGGCTTAAAGCCATATAAAAATAAACACATTTTGTTTGTTTACTTATACCTATATTATATATATATATATATATATAATATATATATATATATATATATATATTATGTAAGAATGAGAAGGGAATTGAATCCGACAATATGAGGAAAAAATGAGTAAAGAAAAGAAATGTAGATGGATAAAAATGAATTTTATCGATATTACTTTTAATCGATATCACTTACACATGTGTTTCGGTCTGTTTATCAAAATGTATACGTGTTTTCCAATGATTCAAAAAATATTCTTTTTTTCGAATATTTAAAATTCTGTTTTGACTCCAACGGATTTTATCTCTACTCATAAAAAAAAAAAAAAATCACTCCTGATGAAGGTCGTAAAATCTCTCTGTGTACGGATATTTTTTTACATTTTTCCTATTATATTATATTATTATATTATTAATTATTTTATTATTATTATTATTTCAACTCCATCTGATTATTTTTAATAATAATAATAATAGCGTCATCCGTATACATTTTGATAAACGGACCGAAACACATGTGTAAGTGATATCGATTAAAAGTGATATCAATAAAATTCATTTTTATCCATCTACATTTCTTTTCTTTACTCATTTTTTCCTCATATATATATATTATATATAATATATATATATGAAAGTAAACAAACAGTCTGTTTAAGAATGGCGAAAGCCGACAATTTTTGGGAGAATATGTGCTTAATTGAAGTCATACCTAATTGAAAATTAATTAGTTGATAATTAATGATTAAGCTAGCATATCTGTTCATATATATATGTATATATATATATATTAAATAGTAATATTATGGTCATACCACCCAGCATATATATATATATTATTATATATATATATATATAATACTTAAAATACAATATGACACACTTACGTAGAATACGATAGCGCTCTCTCTCTCTCTCTCTCTCTCTCTTTCTATATATATATATATATATATATATATATATATAATATATAATATGGGAATACTATTAATATATACGGTTTTAAGAAATATAATGTAAGTCGTCGTAAAGTCGATGGGGCGGCCTAAAGTCGGTATCAGCCAATCAGCGAGGGAGTCTATCCCCTTTTCAATAGCGCTAGACCAAGGAGATTGTTTTAGCATCTGAGGTGGAGCGCCATACCTACCATCAGCTCCTTACTTTACCGCACAAATCCCTGTGATACTCATAACGCTGAGTTGGCGAGGACCGGTATCGAACTAGGAACCTTGTGGTTTCTAGCCGAACGCTCTACCGACTGAGCTAACCCGGCCCGTTAATATAATAATAATATTAGATGTATCATAAATATTAAAATGTCCTCACGAACTTGTTAAAACTTATTTACCTAGTGTATGTAGTGATCTATTTATCCAAAGACCTTCTTCTTTTAATGTATTGTCATTTGTTGGCAAGCAAAAAAGGAATTTCTTTTTTTTTAATTCTTTGGGGGGTGGGTGTAGAGGAGTGATCGATATTATTCGAGAAAAGAAAGAAGGAAAAAAGGAAGAACAGAGAAGATGAGAACTTATAGAATTAAAACTGTGTGTAATTGATTGAGTGCTTATCAAGGAAGGGGTGCGACAGACAGAACGGTATTATTTGAATTTAAGGAATGTTTTAAAATGGGGGAGAGTAACAAATTTAAATTAGGTTGAAGGGAGAAAGAAAGAAAGAACATTTAAGAAGAAAGGAAGAAAGAAATTAAACAAGAAAAAAGAAAGAAAGGAAGAAAAAATTAAAACAAGAAAAGAAGGAAAGAAAATCAAGAAAGAAAGAAAAGAAAGAAGAAATTAAACAAGAAAGAAAGAAAAAAGAAATTTAAGAAAGAAAGAAAGAAAGAAATTAAGAAAGAAGAAAGAAAGAAAAGAAAGAAAATTAAATAAGAAAGAAAGAAAGAAAAGAAAATTTAAAAGAAGAAAGAAAGAAAGAAAGAAAAATTAAACAAGAAAGAAAGAAAAAGAAAGAAAATTTAAGAAGAAGGAAAGAAAGAAAATTAAGAAAGAAAGAAAGAAAGAAAGAAAGAAAAATAACAAGAAAGAAAGAAAAAAGAAAATTAAGAAAGAAGGAAGAAGAAAATTAAGAAAGAAAGAAAGAAAGAAAATTAAACAGACAGAAAGAAAAGAAAGAAATTAAAACAAGAGAAATAAATAAATTAAATAAAATTTAAGAAAGGAAGAAAGAAAGAAAATTCAAAAAGAAAGAAAGAAAGAAAATTAAACAACAAAAAGAAAGAAAGAAAGAAAGAAAGAAACGTTAAAAAATAATGTAGTTTGAAAGAAAGAAAGAAAGAAAGAAAGAAAGAAGAAGAAGAGAAGAAGAAGAAAGAAGAAGAAGAAGAAGAAGAAGAAGAAGAATTATTATTATGAAAACCCAGTTTAAAAAGAATTAACATGAAAAAAAAAAGAAAAGAAGAAATACTATAAATTAAGTGCTAATGAAGAAATCGTGGAAAATTGGGAAAAAATATTTTTTTTCTAAATTGAAAATAATAAAAAAAAAGATAAAATAAATCGAATATTAAGATAAAAGGAAGAGAATGAAAATCAATCGGAACTAAAACAAAGAAGAATTATATTCGAAAGAAAGTCTGTGGATAGATGAACGGCGCATGCGCTGAAATAATTTGCGTTGTTAGGTGAGTGGGTGGGGGTGGGGGAAGGAGAGAAATGGGAATATCAGGAAAAATAAGTAAAAGAAATAAAATCATTAAATTTTGTTTTGACAGTTTTTTTTTGGTTGTTTTTTTTTGTTTTGTTTTTGTTTGCCTGTTTTATGAGACAAATTTTGTATTTATATTCAGTCCTCAGTGTCTTCTTTTTTTTCGTGTGTGTGTGTGTGTGTATTGTGTGTGTGTGTGTGTGTGTGTTTTCTGTTCTTTTCTTTCTTTTCTTTTTTCAATTCTGCCTCGCTTTCGTGGCAAAGTGGATGTGAGCATGCGTGTCACGAATCACGTGACCGTGTAAAACGGTGTAATCCTGACATCCCCCTACTCCATCTGGAAAAATTATCGGGGTTTATTAAGAAAGAAAAAAAAAACATAAAAGAATCATAACCCCCCCACCAAAAAAAACAAAAAAACAAAAAACAAAAAACAAAAAAAAAAACCCAAACATTTTCAGCAGATATGTAAGCCACTTATTGCATCCAATAAAAAAGCATTGTCTTTTCAAATCAGAGAAATATTGAGAGAGAGAGAGAGAAGAGAGAGAGAGAGAGAGAGAGAGAGAGAGAGACGAGAGAGAGAGACCATTAAAAAAAATTTTTTCGTGGCAAACGAAAGTTGTTTTACTTAAACGTCTGTAAAGAATATTCGATTTTTTAAAATAAAAATTAGGTTGCCACATTTCGAATATTAAAAAAAAAAGAACACAACATTTCTTAGATTGCAAAAGTTATTAAATTCTACATCATATACAGTTGTTTTTTTTTTTGGTTTGTTTTGTTTTGTTTTACGGCATATCAACTTCAGTGGGTCATTTATAGGCCATAGTCCCCAAAACGATTTTCGTTCAGTTCTGTCGGATGTAAAAGATGTCTCAATAATTTTGACGTAATTATTAAAATAAAATCACCAAAAAAGTCCACTTAGTTTTTGCGCATAGTTTTCTTGGTTTCATAATTAATTAATTATATATATTTACCAACCCCTCCGCACGAGCAGGATATGACACAAGGTCAATTTCTTAAGCGAAGTTTAACAGGTTTGAATTCAGAGTTTTCCTTCTCCTAGACTGGTTGCCTAACCAAGGTTAAAGAGCCCAGTCTGCCCTGCTATTTATCCATAGCTGGAGGGCGAGTAGGATTCATACCTTTCCCAAGGGTATTAGCGCTAAATGAATGCAATTACCACGTCCAGGATTTGAACTCGGGGCGACGAGTCCATTTCCTATGACTTTAACCATTATACCAAGCGCTTCGATTAATCAAATTTTAAATGAGTAAAATACGTATAAAAACTAAGTAGCTCTGAAATTAAAATCAGCCAATGAGATTACTGATTTTATCTGGTATTTTCTCATCAGTCAATGAGAACCTGGTGGTTGAGCAGTCAATGACATAACATTTTTTGAATGCCCATCACGAATAAATAAAACAAAACGTCTTCTGCTTAAAATAACCCAAACAAGGTTTGATATGCCGTAAAATCCAACCAACCAACCAACCAACCAACCAACCAACCAACCACCGCCCTGTCGGCTGGGGCGTTAGAATGCACCAACTGCACCTCTGCAGAGGGGTAAGACTCCCCCAATGGGGCTACCTGTTGGCCGTGGGTGGCGACCCGTGATGCTTAAGGGTAGAGCCCAGGTGGATGAACAGTTTATGACTTGCAATACTCACTTTGGCCCTATCTTGGGCTAGACGGGCGGTCGGAGAGGCCCCTCCGATCAATCGGTTGATCATGTCAAGCCCTAGTACCTATATGATTTTCTCAACCCTATTGCCCTTATGGCAAGCCCCAAACCCTCATATGGGTGTTAGAAGGCGGTGAATGAGGGTCTACATGTCCAGGGAATGACGTTAAACTCTATCTTATGGTGAGGTTCCAGTTTTGGAGGTTTGAGGAATGTGAAGCACCCCTTCATCACCATTGCTCCCTGGTCCACTCTGACCCAGAGTAGAAGTACCTGTTAGGGTCCCATCTATGGGTTAAATAGAAAAACATGAGTTGATGAACAAAATTGTATTATCCATTAAGAATGAATTTATTTCATAACTTTGTCGGCATTAAATGACCCACTGAGGTTGATATGCCGTAAAACAAACGAAACTAAAACCAACCAACCAACCAACCAACCAACCAATTGATCAAAAAGCGCAAATCGAAGATTGTGACAGTTCCTCATAGCATCAAGCCGAGAAACGGACAGTTTGAAATCATAATCGTTCCTTCTTCCATTCCGTCCTCCCCAAAAAAAAAAAAAAAAAAAACACAAAAAAAACCAATAAAAAAAACCTGCGAAAGGCAGACCCCACCGTGTCCATTCTAAAAATGTCTCCCTCCACTGCTCGCTTTTTGTCAGCTTAATGGTGATCAGTATTTTCTCCCGGCAATCTGTCGACTTCCGGCCATCTTACGTACAACTTTTAATCCGTATCGTCTACAAATGAAACCAAAGCTGCGTTTTTTTTAATACATTTATTTTTATTTTTTATTTTTGTTTCTAAATATTTCGCCAAAAAATCTATCAATTGTAAATGACAGCCATAAAAAGGAATATAAAATGGTTCTTACGGATTTGATAAAAAGAAAG
Source organism: Doryteuthis pealeii (assembly GCA_023376005.1). Taxonomy (NCBI): domain Eukaryota; kingdom Metazoa; phylum Mollusca; class Cephalopoda; order Myopsida; family Loliginidae; genus Doryteuthis; species Doryteuthis pealeii. The sequence goes on along the minus strand of CM042172.1, from coordinate 71,653,078 downwards.
AAAGAAAGAAAAGCAAGAAAAATGTCTTCATTTACGATAAATGCAATACAGAATTTTTAAGTACCTTAAGGGAAGTGTGATCTTACCTTAAAAGGTAATCTCCCGTCCAACTCTCGAAGAAGCGAGAATTACCAAAAAGAAGGAATAAGAAAATAGCAAAATAACACTAAGCAATAAAGTTCATTATGCAGTTGTGTGTCATTTAATTATAGTTTAATATATGACAATATTCTGAATTATTAGACTGCGTCAGGAAAAATAAAACTACACACACACACACACACACACACACACAGAAACACACAGAAACACACACACACACACACACACACACACACATATATATATATATATATATATATATATATATATATATATATATATATAATTTAATATACCAAGCGTGCTGGTAGATCCTTGCAGAGAGAAAAAACCCAGCAAATAGTTTGATTGTAAAAATATACTACCAAACATCAACCAGGAAGAAAAATTTTCTTTTGATTTTTGAAAAAAAGAAAGGACCAAGATATTTGTACCAACAAAAAATAATCTATTGGTACAGTATTTGGCCAAAAGAAAAAACAATTTATATGCATATATATGTATATAAGATATATATATATTCATATAACCGCTAGGAGAAAGCTAATATGTAAAAAGTGCTCGATACCTATGTAGAGCCAAATAAGTCAGATTTTAGCCCTGAAGAGCTTTATGCGAAACTAATAGTAGGTTCGTCTGACTCATTAGATTATCTTTGTTATATATATATATATATATATATATATATATATATATATAATCCAAAAGTCCAGAGAAGAAATCTTCCTTACGACACAAGAGTTTTATTTAAACAAAACCAAGTCGCAGTTTGAGAGCTCAATGTGTGCTCTTAATGTTAGAGTCGCAGAGCAAATATATGGGTAAAGAAATAACAAAAGACTTAGAGATTTAGCATTATAGTCTATTTCAGGGAGCTTAAAAAAACTTTTTTTGAATTTTGAATATGTCTTTCTTTTTCCTATTCTGTCAAAATAATGGATACATTTAAGAGATACATTTTTTGCTGACCGAGTTTATTTTTATTTTTTTTTTTTTTGCGGCGGAAGTGAAACTGCAAACATAATTCTTTTTTTTTTGCAACATCAAGGATTTCATTTGGAATTCATATCACAGGACTATAAAAATAAAAAAAAAATAAATGAATAAAAATCTGTTTTCAAATGCCTTTAAAGTAATAAAGAATTCATCATTCGCATCTGATGAATCGGGAGAGTTACACAATTTGTTTAAGCTCCCTGAAATAGACTATAAAGCTAAATCTCTCTTTTGTTATTTCTTTACTTATATATATATATATATATATATATATATATTATATATATATATATAAGTTGAAAATGGAAATGAATATTTTGACATTAATAGCGTCTATAATTTTAACCGTAACGTGTTTGTTTACAAACACATCAGAGGGATGAAATAATAACCTGAAGAATGCAAAAGCCAGAAACCTTAGGTAGATGCTCACTAAACCTCTGTATAAACAGTTATATTTAATAAATAAAGTTCTAACATTTGTAATTGAGCCCTTTATTTTCCTTTATTTCATCTCGGAAAAATTGCCAATATATATATATAATATATATATATATATATATATATTATATATATTTGGGAATAAAAAGGCCTTAAATACCATGGGTATCGTGATTATGGACCATTTCCACTCGAGAGCATGCTCAAGAGCTTCTTCAGATCACTGAATATATTTTATTTAGCTATATATTATATATATATATTTATATATGTGTGTGTGTGTGTGTGTGTGTGTGTGTGTGTTGAAAGGATTAATAAATAAAGGAAAGAAAATGTTGAATGGATAAAATTGATTTAATTTGAGTTACTAAGACGTGTTTCGGCCAGGGGTTTGTTCATGTACACATGTAATCTTTTATTATTATTTTAAATATGGAATAAAATAATAATAGAAAATTATGAAATCTTTAAGCATACAAAGAATATTGACCTTCATCAATATCAAATAATATCAAACATTTTACCCTGATGAACGCCGTTTTTCTTTGTATGCTTAAATATTTTATTATTTTATTTTATTATTTTATTTTATATTTAAAATATATAATAATATATAATAATATAATATATATACCATATGTATATGTAAATATATATGCTATATATATATATATATATATATATATATATATATATATATTAATATATATAATATATATATATATAATATTTGGATAAATAAATAAAGGAAAGAAATGTTGAATGGATAAAAGTAATTTAATCTGAGTTACTAACACGTGTTTCGGCAGGAGTTTGTTCATGTACACATGTATTCTATTTACATGTGTACATGAACAAACTCCTGGCCGAAACACGTGTTAGTAACTCAGATTAAATCACTTTTATCCATTCAACATTTTCTTTCCTTTATTTATTTATCCAAATATTATATATATTATATATATATATATATATATATATAAGCATATATATTTACATATACATATGTATATATATATGCATATATACAGATACATAATATGTATATGTATATATATGTATAATATTTATATATGTATATATTGCATATATGCATATATGTATATATGTATATATTTGCATAAATGAATATATATATAATATATATATATATATTATATATATATATATGTTTTTCTATTTAACTTGAGCAACACGTGTTTTCGGATCTTCTCGTATCTTCTTCAGGCTTCATTTAACCACTTTCTGATTCCGTATGTAAATACCCGATCAAAGGATATATATATATATATGTATATATATATATATATATAAAACTCTGATATGAAACCAGCGATTGACGTGAATTCCGGTAGACTTTTTTCACGATTAAGTAGATATTTATTATGAATATTTACAGTGGAATACCACTGTAAATATTCATAATAAATATCTACTTAATCGTGAAGGAAGTTGTACAAGCGTTCGCCACTATAATACCATGATATACAAATGTTCCCTTGTGATTTTTCATTTTTCCTTTTCTACAGAAAAAAAGTTCAATGGCAGTCGCTGTGTGGTGACGTGTGCGTACCTGACTGGATGGAAGCATGCGGTACATATATATGCATTGGCAAAGGGAGTCTTATTCTAAAATCAGTGTTGTGTCCTTCCATTATATATACATGTAGAATTAAGCAAAAATCTCCTGTTTAACAATTTTATTAACGATCTTTTCAACAAATTGTTAAACAGGAGACGTGTCTTTTGTTTAATTCTACATGTATAAATGAATGAATGCTGCCCAAATATACCCCCACACAAATATATATATATATATATATGATAAGTTGTAAACACGGTTTGTTTAGAATGGCTTTTTGCCGATAATTTTTGGGAGAATAAGTGCTTAATTGGAGTCGTACCTAATTTTGAAAATTAATTAATTAATAATGAATTAGGCGGGAATACCTATTAAATGTATGGCTAAACAAATCGAGAAAAATCAATCTCTGTATGTACATTTCGGCCTATTAGGCCTCATCAGCAGAGCTATAGATAGGAAGGCCGCCCTGTGCGTGATTTGAAACCGGACTGCCAAGCTGACAGGCCGATATCACAACCCCTACACCAAACGCACTTCCTAGATTTTTACGATTTGTTAGAGGTAGTTAATATTCCTCTTCAGTGACTTTTATATATATATATATATATATATATATATATATATATATATATATATATAATTCCTGGAAACTTTTGTATCAACTTAATATGTAAAGAATAAAATATTCTTATTGTAACATTTCTTACCGAGCTTTCTCGTTATTATTTCATTTTTAATTTTTCAAATTTTTTACTTCTTTTTTTTTTTTTAATATTTTTGTCAGATTTCTAAGACTCCGCTGTCTGTATCGCACTTGAGGCTCGAACGCAGATTAAGAAGCCATTACCAGGATTAGACTTAGAATCAATATTGTCAGTTCTGTTACTCGACACCATTTTCGCGTATGCATCTCAAAAAGACTTTATCTGAGAGTCCATTTCGCGCCTGACTCTCGCTTCAAGCGACCTAAAGATTTCATTTTCACTGACTTCACCCACAGGCCAGGATAGACGTCATTCTTACCCTAGATTCTAGATTTTGCTTTTTTTCTTCTATTATTCATCTTCTGTTGTGAAATATAGAGTTATTTTTACTCTATCAATGCCGTTCTCTATAAGAATAATATAACATTAGACAGTAATACCCCGCTTAGCGTTTCCTCATTTAACGCTGACAAACCCGCACCAAACATTACCAGACATATATATATATATATATATATATATATAATATATATATTATATATATATATATTTGGGAATAAAAAGGCTTAAATACCATGGGTATCGTGGTTATGGACCATTTCCACTCGCGAGTATGCTCACGAGCTTCTTCAGACCACTGATATATTTTATTTAGACAGGCACATGGCCAAACTCATTTTATATTCATACATTTCACTGCCTGTCAAAATAAAATATATCAGTGGTCTGAAGAAGCTCGTGGGCATACTCGCGAGTGGAAATGGTCCATAACCATGATACCCATGGTATTTAAGGCCTTTTATTCCCAAATAACTTTGCTCTGTTTACAATAATTAAACATTGAGCTCTCATACGGAACCTGAACTCTACAACAAACTACTGGTAGAGAATTAGGACCCACCTAGAATCACCTTGTACCAAGAAACTTGGTACCGCACCAAAGTATATATATATATATATAATCCAAAAGTCCAGAGAAGAAATCTTCCTTACGACACAAGAGTTATATTTAAAAAACCTGTCGCAGTTTGAGAGCTCAATGTGTGCTATTAATGTTAGAGTCACAGAGCAAATATATAAGTAAAGAAATAACAAAAGACTTAGAGATTTAGCATAATAGTCTATTTCAGGGAGCTTAGACAAAGTGTCTAATTCTCCCGACTCATCAGATGCGAATGATGAATTCTTTATTACTTTAAAGGCCTTTAAATTAATAAAGAATTCATCATTCGCATCTGATGAGTCGGGAGATTTAGACAGTTTGTCTAAGCTCCCTGAAATAGACTATAAAGCTAAATCTCTAAGTCTTTTGTTATTTCTTATATATATAATATATATATATATATATATAATATATATATATATATATATATAATAAGATAAATATATAAAGGTTTTACATATCTATTTATTTGGTGACAAAGGAATGTTCCTTTGTCACCTAATAAATAGATATGTAAACCCTTTATATATTTATCTTATTATATTATATAACAGCTCTATTTTATATTGAGCACTCTACCAAGTAATACTGCCTTTGGTACACCATTCCAGCAAAAGCTGAAACAGTGACCATCTCACTCTATAGTATATATATATATATATATATATGTGTGTGAGTGTGTGTGTGTGTGTGTGTGTGTATCAAAACTCTCCTATATAAGGGATGGAGCACTCTATGGCGGCCTTTACAGTTAAAATCCCCTCGTATTCTGTTGGTGATGACAGCATAATGGTTAAGTCTCATCACATGGATAATCATCAATAATTAGATATGAACTTAGGCCCCAATTTTGGTCGAAATAAATTTAATATAGAATGACGGTGTTGAGTTTTTCCTTCGTATCAAAGATAAATATTGCTCTGTATATAATCTAAAAAGATTATTATACATTGAGCTCTTTTTAGTGATTTAAAGATTCACTGTATTTATACATACTGGATCATACAATAATAATACAGTGTGTCTTAGAAATATAGAATCGTCCCTTTCTACCAAGTTTTGGATACCTCACATCTATCTATCTATCTATCTTCTATCTATAATATATATATATATAATATATATAATATGTGTGTGTGTGGTGTGTGTGTGAGACACCCAACCGATCGGATTTCAATCCCGGCTGTAGGTAGATTACAAATGTCTAGCCAGACTGAAGAGACTTGATAAGTCGAAACACGTGTCTGTGGATTACTATTTCCCCCACTCTCTCTCACCCTCTCTCTCTCTCTCTCTCTCTCTCTCTCTATATATATATATATATATATATATATATATATATATATATATATAATGAGGGGCCAGTTTAGCTAAGTCGGGAGAACATTCGGTTAGGAATCACAAAAGTAAAGAGCTGATTGTAAGTGTGGCGCTCCACCTCAGCGCTAGCAAAAAGTGGATAGACTCCCTCGCCGTATTTGTTCTTTCTTGTGTATTCTTCGAGTCTTTGGATTGTGGTCTCTACACAATCCTCTATGTTGGCAGGACCTCTCCTACCTTCTTTTCTTGATACATATAGCATATTTTTTTATCATCTCTAGTGTGTAGAGCCTTGTGCATCGTCATTAATTTCCTAATCCTTTGGTCTATCAGTCTGAGTTCTTCTTTTGTCTATTAGATTAGATTTCTGCTGTTGAGCTTGGTTTCTAAGATCTTTCTTGTTCTTCTGAGGTATTCTTTTTTAAAAACGTTTTTTTTTCATTTCTGTTTGCTTGATATTGTCTGCTTCTAAAATTATTAAGTATTTGTAACTTTCTTTTTCTTCAAGTGATTTTATAGTTTCCTGATTTGGTAGTTGTATTCCGTTCATTACTTTTCTTTCCCCCTTTTTATTACAAGCATAGCACATTTTTCGATGCCGAATTTCACCCCAATATATTGGCTATATATTCTGGTGGTTTGTACCATGGTTTCTAGTTCTTTTTCATTTTTTTGCAAATTTTGTTATGTCATTCATGTACACAAGGTGGTTTATTTTTCATGAGAATTAGTAAATTTGTATCACCCAGTGCATTTTCTGAGTATATGATTGAGTGGCATCATTGCTATAATAAATAGTAGTGGTGATAACGAGTCTCCTTGGAAAATACCTCTTTGGAATTTTACTTCTGCTAGGGATTGCTCTCCGGCTTTTAATTGGATGCGCCAGTTTTTCATGGCTTTTTTAATGAAATTTATGACGTTGTTGGAAATTTTGTACATTTTTAGGCATTCTAAAATCCAGGTATGTGGGACCATGCCATAGGCCTTTCTGCAGTCGATCCATGCCATTGCAATATTTTTTTCGCTTATTTTTAACTTCTTTAAGAATGTGTTGGTCTATATAAAGCAAGTCATGTGTTCCTCTTTTTCCCTTGCGGCAGCCTTTCTGTTCTTCTGGGAAAAGTTTACGCCAATTATTATTATTTCTTTTGAGTTTTCACATCAGCATTAGCTGATGGTCTTTCAATGGAGTCTGAGTGACAGCAAGTCTCCCCAGGTCTCCAGGACTCTTCTGAGTATTCTGGCAGATTGAAGCAGCGCAGTGTTCTGAATGGTATCAATCCTTCCTCTGATTTCTAGACTTTCCAAACCCTTTTCCAATCCTTTTAGGACCGTTCCAAGTGCACCAACTACAATTGGTATCACTTTGACTTTCATATTCCATAAGTTTTTCAGTTCTCTGGCAAGGTCCAGATATTTGTCTATTTTTTCATTTTCCTTTAGCTTCACCCTGTGATCTGCTGGAACTGCAAAATCCACCAGTTGACAGTTCTTCTTTTTTGTTTATCAACACTAGATCTGGTCTTCTTGCTGGGATTAAGGTGATCCGTTTTTATTTCAAAGTCCCAGAGAATTTTATGCATTTCCTTCTCAAGAACAGATTCTGGTTTATGCATATACCATTTTGTTGTATGGTCAAAATGTAATTTTTTGCATAATTCCCAGTGGATCACCTTCCCAACCCAGTCGTGTCTAGCTTTGTATTCTCGCTGTGCTAGTTTGCTACAATCGCAGAGTATATGGTTTACAGTCTCATCTCTATTACCGCAAAGTCTACATTTACTATTTTGTTGGGTCTTATCAATTTTCGCTTTGATATAGTTTGTCCTTATGGTATTATTTTGTGCAGCAATTATTAGTGATTCAGTTTCTCTTTTGAGGTTTCCTTTTCTTAACCATGTTCAAGTCTTTCCATGTGCAACCTCTTCGATTTGTCGTTTGAAGTTTCCATATAATTGTTTTTCTATCCATTTTTATTTTATAATCTTTGTTGTTTTTCTGTTTGTCCATCTATCAATTCTACTATTGTTGGCCGCCATAAGTAGTTTGTCTTTGCTCTTTCTTGTGTAATCCTCAAGTTGTTGGATTGTGGTTTCTACGCAGTCCTCTATGTTGGCAAGACCTCTTCCCCCTTCCTTTCTTGACACATATAATCTATCTCTATCATCTCTAGGGTGGAGAGCCTTGTGCATGGTCATTAACTTTCTCGTCCTTTGGTCAATCTGTCTGAGTTATTCTTTTGTCCATTTTAAGAATGGTCCAGAGTATCTTATAAGGGGGACGGCCCAGGTATTGATTCCTTTGATCAGATTTCTGCTGTTTGTTATTATTATTATTATTTACTCTTTTTGAGTTTTAACATCAGCATTAGCTAATGGTCTTTCACTGGAGTCTGAGTGACAGCAAGTCTCCCCAGGTCTCCAGGACTCTTCTGAGTATTCTGACAGATTGCAGCAGTGCAGTGTTCTGAATGGTTTCAATTCTTCCTTTAATATCCAAACTTTCCAAACCCTTTTCCAATCCTTTAGGGACCGTTCCAAGTGCACCAACCACAATTGGTATCACTTTCATGTTCCATAACTTTTTCAGTTCTCTGGCAAGTTCCATATATTTGCCATTTTTTTCATTTTCCTTTAGCTTCACACCCTGTGATCTGCTGGCACTGCAAAATCCACCAGTTGACAAGTTCTTTCTTTTGTTTATCAACACTAGTCTGGTCTTCTGCTGGGATAAGGTGATCCGTTTATTATTATTATTATTATTATTATTATTATTATTATTATTATTATTAATTATTATTTTCAATCCTTGCAAGTTTTTCACACAAGTGTTCGCTGTCTGGCTGATACCGACTTAAGACCACCCGACAACTTTACTTACTTACACCACGATGGGTTTTTAGAATTGAAGTTTGGGACTTAACAGCCTCCAGAACAACGTTGTAACCATTGAGCTATAGCTTAGTCGAATTTCCCCGAGACTCGAAGAGATGTTAACGAGGTCACGGACAAAACTCTTGCCCTTAAGATCTGTTGAAAAAAATTGAGTTAAGGACATTGACTTCGACAGGGGAACAAGCGTTTCGTGCGTCACCTTAGCGTCATTTCCAGCAACAACGAGAGAATTTTGTTGGGAAAATTGCTTCCTTATTATCGCCATTACAATTATTAAAGTTGTTATTTCGTTTATTGTGAAAGAAAAAAAGGAAAGAAAAAAAAAAAAAAAGAAATAGATTAAAGAAAGAAAGAAAGAAAAAAAGAGATAAAGAAAGAAGGATGCGAGTAAGAGATAAAGAAAGAAAGAAAGAGATAAAAAATGCAAGAAAGAGATAAAGAAAGAAAGAAAGAATGCAAGTAAGAGATAAAGAAAGAAAGAAAGAAAGAAAGAAAAAGATAAAGAAAAAGAATGCAAGAGATAAGAAAGAAAGAAAAGAAAGAAAGAAAAAAGATAAAAAAAAGCAAGAAATAGATGAAAGAAAGAAAGAGATAAAGAAAGAAAGAATGCAAGTAAGAGATAAAGAAAGAAAGAAAGAAAGAAAAAAGAGATAAAGAAAGAAAGAGAAAGAAAGAAAAGAATGCAAGTAAGAGATAAAGAAAGACAGAAAAAAAAGAAAGAAAGAAAGAAAAAAGAGATAAAGAAAGAAAGAGATAAAGAAAAAAATGAATACAAGTAAGAGATAAAGAGGGAAAGAAAGAGACAAAGAAAGAAAGAAAGAAGAAAGAGATAAGAAAGATAAGCAATAAAGAAAGCCAGAAAGCAACTAAGGGGTAAAAAAAGAAAGAAAGAAGAAAGAAAGAAAAAGAAAACACGTAAGAGATAAAGAAGAAAAACATAAAGAAAGAAGAAAGAAGACAGAAGAAATGAAGAAAGAAAGAACAGATAAAGAAAGAAGAAAGAAAGAAGAAACACGAAACGTATACGCATGCGCGTTGTGTGTCGTTAAATGTGTGGTGTGTGTGTGTGTGTGTGTGTGTGTTTGTGTGTGTGTGTGTGTGTGTGTGTGTGTGTGTGTTTGAGAAGTGTTTTGTCGGGGAAAAGCGACTTACTCATAAAATGGCGGTCAATATCCGCTGTGATGCACGCAGTAGACTTCCGGTTTGGGGACTTCTACGTAATCGGGCCTGGATAATGTCATCAGGGCTATTTTCCTTCTGTTATTTGTTTTATTTTATTTATTTTTTTATTGCGATTATTGTCCTTTTCTTTTGTCGTGATCTTTCGAAACTTTTTTTCTTTTTATTACTCAATCTCTTTTAAAATTTGGTTCATTTCTTCTTCTCTCCTTTGCGTCATTGGACCTTTTTTTTTCTTGTGTATTCTTTCGTCTGTTCGTGATGGCTTCCACTCCATCCTTCTTCCCTCTTGCTACTTCTGCTCCTCATCCTTGTTGTTTGTTTTTTTGTGTTGTTGTTGTTGTTGTTGTTGTTGTTGTTGTTGTTGTTGTTCTTCTTCTTCTTCTTCTTCTTCTTCTTCTTCTTTGCAATTCTTCTTGTATTCTTCTTCTTCTTCTTCTTCTTCTTTGCAATACTTCTTCTTCTTCTTCTTCTTCTTCTTCTTCTTCTTTCTTCTTTTCTTCTTCTTTGCAATACTTCTTCTTCTTCTTTTTCTTCTTCTTTGCAATTCTTCTTCTTCTTTGCAATTCATCATCATCATCATCATCATCATCATCTTCTTCTTCTTCTTCTTCTTCTTCTTCTTCTTCTTTCTTCTTCTTCTTCTTTGCAATTCTTCTTCTTCTTCTTCTTCTACTTCTTCTTTGGAATTCTTCTTCATCTACTTCGTTAATGCATTATTTCTTCTCTTTCTTCTTCTTCTTCTTCTTCTTCTTCTTCTTCTTCTTTCTTCTTCTTCTTCTTTCTTTCTTTCTTTCTTTCTTTCGTTTCATCTGGCTTTCCTCTTCACGGTTAATGATTTTTATTTATTTTTTTTCTTTCTCTTCCTTACCCCCCCTTTTGCTTCATTCTTTTTCTTCTTCTCTCTTTTTCTCTTTTTCATCCCACCCAAACAAACCAGAACACGAATTGTCCCAATCCTCAATAGAAATGAATGCAAATGAATGCAAATGAATGCAAACATCCATCGAAACATCTCAGCAGATTGCGTGTCTACATTTCTCCTTATACTTATGTCTCGAATTTGAATTTAACTTTGTTACCTCTGTTGCCCTTATGGCAAGCCCCAACCCTTTTTTATCATATATGTGCTAGAAGGTTGTGGCTGAGGGTCTTAGTGTCCTGGTTATAAATATATAAAATAATATATAAAATAATACATATATCTATTAATAATGAGATTGTCTGTATTTCTGTCTGTAACAAAAACTACGTCATAGCTCTACGCCACAGATTACATCAGAATTTTCTTATGCTATATACACAAAAAATTTGAGTAAGCAATTTTAAAATTGCTTTTTACTCTCGTCCTTTTTATTTTACAGTAACAAGAAGTTAACTAAAAAAATAAATACCTACGATTTTGTGTAAAATTGATGTGGAAAATATTCAAAATAATTGTCTGATTATTACATGCACGCAACATTTTATTTGAGAGGGACGGGGCTCAGTTTTCATTTCAATTTGTTTGATTATTATTTTTTACTCCTTTAATAAATATGAGGATTTTGCTTACTTATGATACAAACCCTCTGACATTGAATTTTTAACTCCCACCCTCTCAGGCAATGTCTTTCAAAAATTAAATTTTACAACGCCCAGAGGGTGTTTTCTGTTGCTAGTAATAATAATATAATATATAAGTATTTTAAATTTGACAGGCAAAGAGTTAAAGAAGTTTATTTTTGTTACGAATTTTCATGGGCCATCATTTAAGCATCAAACAAAAGCGCTTAGTGTCCTAGTTATAACGTTAAATGGCGAAGTTCCAGTTCTGGAGAATGCGGAGTAACCCTTCATCACCATTGTTCCCAGGTAAACTCTGACTCGGAGTGGTAGTACGTGTTGCAGCATATTGGCGGTTTCGGCGAGGATCGAACTCGCAGCCTTCTGCGAGTAAAGCAGAATTACAGCACAGTGTTTTGTGTACTGGATCATTTGCATGCGATGTGCATATGAAAGGTAATAAGAAATATTTTTATCACAGAATAACGAGAAAAGTAGTCCTTGTTATTCAGTCTGTTTAAAATTTGAGAACGCTTTTCTCGTTATTCTGTGATCAAAATTTCTTATTACCTTCCATATACCAACAAATACCCTGAAGATGATCTAATTAATAGATCGAAACACTGCAGCGTCGACCAATAAACTCACCACTTAACTCATTTAAACATGTACTACAAATATATATATATATATATATATA
>CM042172.1:71630666-71635666 GCA_023376005.1 Doryteuthis pealeii | reverse complement strand
ATTCCCAGGACATGAAGACCCCCAGTCACCGCCTTCTAGCACCCATATAATAAAAAGGGGCTGGGGCTTGCTATAAGAGCAATAGGGTTGGGGCAATCATATAGGTGCTAGGGCTTGACGTGACCAGCCGATTGATCGGAGGGGGCCTCTCCGACCGTCCGTCTAGACTAAGTAAGGTTCTAAGTGGAGTGTTGCATGTCATGGACTGCTCCTCCACCAAGACTCTGTCCTTAAGCATCACGGGTCACTACCCACGGTCAACAGGTGGCCCCATTTGAAAGAATCTTATCGCTCTGCAGAGGTACAGTTGGTGCATTCTAACGCCCCAGACAAGTGTCAGATCCAACTCTGCTGCCCAGTGTTAGAGATTCGGATACCAAATTTTATCGATGGCAAACTGTCCGAAAATTATTAGTATTTGATAGGAATACTTGAAACCATATAACAATATGACAATTATTTGTATCTATATATCACTACGTTTGTTCCTTAATCTTTCGACCGTTATCATTTTGCAATACCCTGGTTAAAAATGAGACCGTCCAAATCGTCCAGGATGAAATGAAAAAAAATGTTAATCCTGATTATCTGGTGTTGCCTCGGTCTCTTTCATGCGAAATTATTAGTGGGATTATATAGCAGAGGTGCTTGGAAAAAAAAGTTCTCCACTTACCAAGCTTTTACTCTTCTATTAGTTGTCTTAAGTAATTTGGAGTTACCTCCCCTACTTTTTGATTACCTACCCTTTGAAGAACTCTCTAGGGAATACTAGACTGTATAAACTGTTGGAATATTTTGTGATATAAGGCGTGTGATAGATGCCTACTCCTAAATATAGACTCGTTGACTACCACGTGACCACCAAGGATTCCATTGTCCAATCACTGGCAGTGATGCTGCTGATGTTGGTGTATTTATAGAGGTCTGATTCTTAACCTTGGATCATTGCTATTTGGACCTCTTGGACGTCGGACTTACAAAGAATACTATAACACCGGATTCTTATTGGCTTGCTTACTTATTTACTACATCTGGAACTAAGGATGCCGGCCAGATACTTAACATAAACTCTTAGTAATTGTATCAAATATTCTAAGTAGAATAAATTGTAATGACAAACAATAACACTGATAGACTTTGGAAAGCTTTATTCTACATAGAAAATTGGTACACTTACCTCCCCTTTGGAGAACTCTCTAGGGAATACTACACTGTTAAACTCCTAGTATATATATATATATTATATTAATATATATATTTACCAACCCTTCCGCACGAACAGGATGCGACACAAGGTCAATTTCTTAAGCGGAGTTTAACAGGTTTGAATTCAGAGTTTTCCTTCTCCGAATCATGGTTAAAGAGCCCAGTCTGCCCTGCTATTTACCCATAGCTGGAGAGTAAATTGGATTTATAACTTTCCCAATGGTATTAGCGCTATGTAAAATGCAAACAGCTTCGTCCAGGAATTGAACTCGGGTTGACAAGTCCATTTTTAACATATCTATTAATAATGGAGATTCGCTTCTGGTTTTTATCTGTAACAAGAACTACGTCACTGCTTACGTCACATTACCTAAAATCGTCATAACATAGAATAAATACACCAAAATTTGAACATGCAACATTAGACAGTTCTCATTGTTTTTTAAAACAAGTTTTAATAAATACATGATTGGTATTATATATCTATATATAGTTTGTTTTATTTTAATACATATTTAAAGTTTACATTTCAAATTGTTTTATTTTTTAATCCTTTAATGAATTTGATGATTTTACTTACTTAGGGTACAAACTCGCTGACATTGAATTTTTAACTCCACCCTAGGCAATATGTTTCAAAAATCCATTTTTACTTCGCCCGGGGGTGTTTTTTATTTTGCTAGTCTATTAATATATAAGGTGATAATGTAATTTACTCCTAGAATAAAATGAAAAAATGAATGGAATCGCGGTACCGAAACGCAACACATATATATATTTTAAATTACATATATATTCAAAATAAACCTTAGTAGACGTAATATTATCTTAAAACATTACACACTGCTCAAATATTGTATATTCGTATTATTTTATTGTGATTAATACTTACATACGTTTTGTTACACACACATACAAAACCGGAACGAATCTCACATTATTAAATAAATTTATTATTCATTTTACTTTTAATCCTTTAAGATTTGATGATTTTACTTACTTAGTACAAACTCTCTGATATTAAATTTTCAACTCCCACCCCTCAGGCAATATTAATTTTACGTCGCCCGGAGGGCGTTTTTTATTTTGCTAGTAAATATAATATAATATTTAATATTACATTAAAATCTAAATACTTTCGCCCGGAGGGTGCATATATTTGCTAGTATTCATAATTTCTTTCTTTTTCTTTTTCTTTCTTTCTTTCTTTCTTTCTTTCTTTCTTTCTTCTTTTCTTTCTTTCTTTCTGTCAGCATCCAACCTTATTCTCATTTACCCTTCATTCCATCTCATTTTCATCCCCCTATTCTACGTTCTCCCTAACAATTTCCAAATCTGATAGCATCCGCATCTCACCTCATCTCCCATCTCATCACTCGAATCTCATCTCTCCAATACCGAAAAATTCTCCTCAACACTTTTTCTTTCTTTCTTTTTCTTTTTTTCTTTTGTTCTTTTGTTCTTTCTTTATTTTTCGCATTTTCCCACTCTCCAACGCTTGAAAACCAGAAAAACACGACCGTCTCTTTACTCTCCTTACAACCCCCCCCTCATCTCTTCAGCCTCACCTCACTTCCAAGCTCTCAACAAACATCCTTTATAATCTATTGGATATATTTACTCAGTGGTGAGAAGATATACAGACCAGCAGACATAATTACAGCGTTACCCTATCTCGAACCTCCGCTAATCCGATGCATCTGTAGGTTATTCCACGCGGATTAGCCGATCCAGGGGGACTGATGCCGATACCCCAAGCTTCTCGTTCTCGCCGCCTTGTCCGACCGAGCGCAGCGCACACCGTGTACACGACTGATGGCGACAGATTAACCGTTGCTTATCGAAAAATACACCAATCCAAAGCCACTAAATGACTGGTTGTTTTCTTTTGAGGGAGAATCATGAAGAATTGAAGAAGGGTCGATGTAGGGCAGGTGAGGGTCCCTTCTCCTTTGGCTTAAGCCGTGAGAGTTGAGTTTACGCAAGTCGGCACGGAGAGGATCGCCAATTCTACTTGAGAAGTTTCCTATCAGCTTTCTTTCTTCTTTCTTTCTTTCTTTCTTCGTTTATTTATCTATTTATTTGTCAGTCTGATCCGTTACTTTCTTTCTTTCTTTCTTTCTTTTTTCTTTCTTTCTTTCTTCTTTCTTCTTCTTTCATTCATTCATCGTTTATTTATCTATTTATTTGTCAGTCTGGTCCGTTACTTTATTCTTTCTTTCTTTCTTTTTCTTTCTTTCTTTCTTTCTTTCTTTCTCATGGTTTTATGTCTATCTTTGTTTCTGTATTTCTCTTCTTTCTTTCTTCTTTCTTCTTTCTTTTCTTTCTTTCTTTCTTTCTTTCTTTATTTATCTATTTATTTGTCAGTCTGATCCGTTTCTTTTTCTTTCTTCTTCTTCTTTCTTTCTTTCTTTCTTTCTTTCTTTCTTTCTCATGGTTTTATGACTATCTTTGTTTCTGTATTTCTCTTTGTTTGTTTGTTTGTTTGTTTGTTTGTTTCTTTCTTTCTTTCTTTCTTCGTTTATTTATCTATTTATTTGTCAGTCTGATCCGTTTCTTTCTTTCTTTCTTTCTTTCTTTCTTTCACTTTCTTTCTTTCTTTCTTTCTTTCTTTCTTTCTTTCTTTATCGTTATTATCTATTTATTTGTCAGTCTGATCCGTTACTTTCTTTCTTCTTTCTTTCTTTCTTTCACATTTCTCTTATTCTTTCTTTCTTTCTTTCTTTCTTTCTTCTTTCATCGTTTATTATCTATTTATTGTCAGTCTGATCCGTTCTTTTTCTTTCTTTCTTTCTTTCTTTCACATTTCTCTTATTCTTTCTTTCTTTCTTTCTTTCTTTCTTCTTTCTTTCATCGTTTATTTATCTATTATTTGTCAGTCTGATCCGTTACTTTCTTTCTTTCTTTCTTTCTTTCTCACATTTCTCTTATTCTTTCTTTCTTTCTTTCTTCTTTCTTTCTTTCTTTCATCGTTTATTTATCTATTTATTTGTCAGTCTGATCCGTCTTTCTTCTTTGTTGTTTATTTTTATCTATTTTTTGTCAGTTGTCCGTTTCTTTCTTCTTTCTTTCTTTCTTTCTAACTTTCTTTTTTCTTTCTTTTTCTTTCTCCGTTCTCTCACAGATTTCATAGCTTGAACTAAACTTTGTGAATAATATTTCTGTCTTTCTTTCTTTCTTTCTTTCTTTCTCATGTCTTATGTCTATCTGTTCTATTTCTCTTTCTTTCTTTCTTTCTTTCTTCTTTCTTTCTTTGTCACACCTTTCCCTTTCTCTGTTCTCTTACTGTTGTACCAAAATTGGTAAATACTCATTTCCCTTCCTTCTTTCTTTCTTTCTTTCTTTCTTTCTTTCTTTCATTCTATCTCTGCCTTTCTTTCTTTCTTTCTTTCTTTGTCACACCTTTCCCTTTCTATGTTCTCTTACTGTTGTAAGAAACTCATAATTTCTTTCCTTCTTTCTTTCTTCTTTCTTTCTTTCTTTCTTTCTTTCTTTCTTTCTTTTTCTCTTTCACCGTTCTCTCACAGTTTCATCAGAGCTTAACCCCCAACTTAGTGAATATTCTTTCTTCTTTCTTTCTTTCTTTCTTTCTTTATCAGTATGATCCGGTACTTTCTTTCTTCTTTCTTTCTTTCTTTCACTTTTCTCTTTCTTCGTTTTTCTCACAGTTTCATCAGTTGAATCAAACTTATTGAATAACCTTTCTTTCTTTCTTTTTCTTTCTTTTTTTTCTTTTACCTTTCCCTTTATCCATTGTCTCACAGTTTCATCAGAATAAAACATGGCGAATACTC
>CM042172.1:71620666-71628166 GCA_023376005.1 Doryteuthis pealeii | reverse complement strand
TATGTGTTAATCTCAAGGTGCGTAGTGTAATGAGTCTTAGGAAATGAATAATACGTCTGCTAAGGTTACACATTTCGACTGAATATATAGTGTATACGTGTGTGTATACACGTATGTATGTGTATGTGTGTGTGTGTGTACCCGTGTGTGTATACACGCGTGTATGTGTGTATGTGTGTGTGTGTTGTGCGTGTGTACCCGTGTGTGTACACGTATGTATGTGTTAATTCAAGGCGCGTAGTATAATGAGTCGTAGAAAATGAATAATACGTCTGCTAAGCTTACACTACGACTTTGAATATATAGTGTACACGTATGTATATACACGTGTACATGTGTATATGTGTGCGTATGTGTGTGTGTGTACCCGTGTGTGTACTCGTATGTATGTGTTAATATCAAGGCGAGTAGTATAATGGGTCGTTGGAAATGAATAATACGTCTGCTAAGGTTAAAATTACGACTTTGAATATATAGTGTACACGTATGTGTATACACGTGTGTATATGTATATGTGTGTGTGTACACGTGTGTGACACGTATGTATGTGTTAATCTCAAGGCGCGTAGTATGATGTGTCGTAGAAAATGTATAAAACGTCTGCTAAGCTTACACCACGACTTTGAATATATACATTGTACACGTATGTGTATACACGTGTGTATGTGTATGTGTGTGTATATATGTACCCATGTGTGTACACGTATGTAAGTATTAATCACAATACAGAATAGTTCGTATACGTATATAGCAATATGTTACGGAGGCGCGTCGTATAATGATTTCGTAGGAGATGAATATTACGTCTACTATGGTTACGATACGACTTTGAATATATTATGTACACGTGTGTATGCACACGTGTGTATGTGTGGGTGCGTTTGCGTGTACCCGTGTGTGTACACGTATGTATGTGTTAATCTCAATGCGCGCCGTGTAATGATTTCGTAGGAAATGAATATTACGTCTGCTAAGGTTACAATAAAGACCTTCGAATATATTATGTACACTAGCAAAATAAAAAACACCCCCGGGCGATGTAAAAATAGATTTTTGAAACATATTGCCTGAGGGGTGGGTGTTAAAAATTCAATGTCAGCGAGTTTGTACTTTAAGTAAATAAAATCATCAAATTCATTAAAGGATTAAAAAATAAAACAATTTGAAATGTAAACTTTTAAATATGTATTAAAATAAAACAAACTATATATCGATAATAATACCAGTCATGTATTTATTAAAACTTGTTTTAAAAAAACAATGAGGACTGTCTAATGCTGCATGTTCAAATTTTGAGTGTATTTATTCTATGTTATGACTATTTTGGGTAATGTGACGTAATCAGTGACGTAATATTTGTTACAGACAAAAACCGGAAGCGAATCTCCATTAGTAATAGATGTATGTGTGCACACGTGTGTATGTTTATGAGTGTGCATTTCGTGTACCTGTGTGTTTACACGTATGTATGTGTTAATCTCAAGGCGCGTAGTGTAATGAGTCGTAGGGAATGGGCTCGTCGACGCGAGTTCAAATCCAAGACGAGGCTGTTTGCTTTCTTTTTCTCCCTGGTCCACTCTGACTTGGAGTGGTAGTACCTATTAGGGTCCCATCTATGGGTTAAATAGAAAAATGTATTTATAAAAATTGAGTATCCATTAAGAATGATTTTATTTCAAAACTTTATCGGTATTAAATGACCCACTGAGGTTGATATGCCGTAAAACAAAACAAACCAAACCAAACTTATTCATAAAAATATTCCGAGCAGGCCTGTGGATATACCGCAGTATGATAGCTTAATAATTACAACGTTTGATGTGTTTACTTAAGAGCTATTGCTAAATAGTTCAATAGTGTAAAACGTATAATCAGCTTAATTTAACTCTCTCTCTCTCTTACTGTTAAACTCTGCTCAAGAAATTGACCTTGTGTCACATCCTGATCGTGTGGAGGGGGTTGGTAAATGATATTTACCATATATCTCACGTATACGTGTGTGACACAAGGACATTTTAATGTGGGCCGATCCACGAACCGAGACTCATGCGATGGTAGGTGCAAAAAATGCATTGACACTGTCGGTATTCACTCTATGGGGCGCCTCAGGCACTGTGCAATAAAGCTAGTCCTGCCCCTTTAAATCAAGTGGGCAGGTGTTGCCTGGTGGGGGTAGCTTCCCAGGATCAATGCTGTTAACATTACTTAACCGGTCCAAGGCCGAAGCCACTGAACACAGGTTTTCAAAGGTGTTGGTATATATATATATATATATATATATATATATATATATATATATATATATATATATACTGCATCGTTCATTCGAACTACTACCAACTCCTACAACCTCCAACTACCAATTGTTACTACCTCCCACTACCAATTCCTATGCTACTGCTCGTTTTCTTTAAAAACGAGACACCACGAAACATACCATTAGTTTCCAACCTGAAGATGGCAAATCGACATGCCGAAAGCGCCCGTAGAGACACCTTTGGTGGATTACTACGCCAGTTCAACCCTGACACAAAAAAGATGGCCAGACACCTTGAAAGGATTGAACAAAAACTCGTACGACAGGAATTGTCACTCGAGTTCAACCAAACATGTTTAAAAGAGAAAATGCTGCCAAAATACACTTTTTATATACATATATATTTAATAATATGTTACACATTTTCTTTTTACTGGGTTAAGCTCAGTGGTAGAACGAGGGTCAGTGCTACCCGAGGACTCATAAACGATTCGCTGAAGCGCCTGAGGCGTAACGGTTATCGCTACAAGAGAGAGATTCGGCATACCGAGTTCGAATCTTGGACGAGGTTATTTGCATTTCACTTCGTGCTATATGGTTGAGTTTTGTGGATGGCACCTTTCCGTCCACTAAAGACGATGGCGTAGTGTCCAAAAATTCGCTAAATCTACACAAGTAGCTGAGCGGGTCAACCCTTGAGTGTCGGTCTTTGGTGGACTGGCTGCACACAAACAATGTTGCTTGCTGGTGCTGCTGTTTTCTCTCCTTTCTTCTGGCTTTCTTTGCAGTGGAGGCTACTCTCCTCTCCGCCCCACTCCCCTTCGTGCCTTGTTAATCATTGTTTCACTTTGCGCAAATTCCTTTGGTAATAGCATGGATCTTTCTCATCTCCACTCCAGCTATGCATGACATTTAAGGACAAAAAGGGTTTCTTCAGACTTATCCAGGCACTGGTTTTGGTTTGGTTTGTTTTGCTTTACGGCATATCAACCTCAGTGAGTCATTTAATGCATTTGACGGTTAAAATTCAAGTTAATAATAATAATAATAATAATAATAATAATAAGTTATGGAACATGAAAATGAAAGTGATACCAATTGTGGTTGGTGCACTTGGAACAGTCCCAAAAGGATTAGAAAAGTGTTTGGAAAGTTTGGATATCAAAGGAAGGATTGAAACCATTCAGAACACTGCACTGCTGCAATCTGCCAGAATACTCAGAAGAATCCTGGAGACCTGAGGAGACTTGCTGTCACTCAGACTCCAGTGAAATACCATCAGCTAAAACTGGTGTGAAAACTCAAAAGGAGTGAATAATAATAATAATAATAATAATAATAATAATAATAATAAGTTATGGAACATGAAAATGAAAGTGATACCAATTGTGGTTGGTGCACTTGGAACAGTCCCAAAAGGATTAGAAAAGTGTTTGGAAAGTTTGGATATCAAAGGAAGGATTGAAACCATTCAGAACACTGCACTGCTGCAATCTGCCAGAATACTCAGAAGAATCCTGGAGACCTGAGGAGACTTGGTGTCACTCAGACTCCAGTGAAATACCATCAGCTAACACTGGTGTGAAAACTCAAAAGGAGTGAATAATAATAATAATAATAATAATAATAATAATAATAATAATAATAATAAGTTATGGAACATGAAAATGAAAGTGATACCAATTGTGGTTGGTGCACTTGGAACAGTCCCAAAAGGATTAGAAAAGTGTTTGGAAAGTTTGGATATCAAAGGAAGGATTGAAACCATTCAGAACACTGCACTGCTGCAATCTGCCAGAATACTCAGAAGAATCCTGGAGACCTGAGGAGACTTGCTGTCACTCAGACTCCAGTGAAATACCATCAGCTAAAACTGGTGTGAAAACTCAAAAGGAGTGAATAATAATAATAATAATAATAATAATAATAATAATAAGTTATGGAACATGAAAATGAAAGTGATACCAATGTGGTTGGTGCACTTGGAACAGTCCCAAAAGGATTAGAAAAGTGTTTGGAAAGTTTGGATATCAAAGGAAGGATTGAAACCATTCAGAACACTGCACTGCTGCAATCTGCCAGAATACTCAGAAGAATCCTGGAGACCTGAGGAGACTTGGTGTCACTCAGACTCCAGTGAAATACCATCAGCTAACACTGGTGTGAAAACTCAAAAGGAGTGAATAATAATAATAATAATAATAATAATAATAATAATAATAATAATAAGTTATGGAACATGAAAGTGAAAGTGATACCAATTGTGGTTGGTGCACTTGGAACAGTCCCAAAAGGATTAGAAAAGTGTTTGGAAAGTTTGGATATCAAAGGAAGGATTGAAACCATTCAGAACACTGCACTGCTGCAATCTGCCAGAATACTCAGAAGAATCCTGGAGACCTGAGGAGACTTGCTGTCACTCAGACTCCAATGGCTGGTGCTCATATCATCAATTGTGTTGGGTCACTGCGTATGGTCATTCGGCATACGATGAATTCGTTGGATCAAGTCAGTTCAACCGAGGCAGAGTGAATGCCGTCTCAGCAGCAGTACAGATACCATGACAAACACTATCTTTCAGTTTTTCAGTAGTCAGTGGTCAGTGGTCTAATTTTAAAGACTTGAGCCTCAGGTCTCCCCAGTGGAAGTAATCACAATATGGTCTAGCTCAGGGATTGCCTAACTTTATTCACGGTGAACCGGATAATTGAAAAAATAACGAGTGCGGGCCACATTATTATTGTGTTCAATACTTGCTTTCAAAACAAATCGCTTCAAATTAAACATTCTGATCAATTGTAATTTTATCAAAATTTATATATATATATATATATATATATATATATATATATATATATATATTATGGACTCTCTCGTCGATTTTCGACGCATGAGGGTTCACACACACAATGAATACCCACACAGTGATTTGTTTATAGTGGTGAAGGCTTGTGTTGGACCATCCACACTTTTTGGCACAGTCGATAGGAAAGAATTGGTGCATCAAGGGTTGCCACAAACCCAATCAACGACCGACTTCAGGAATTTTGAATTCAGATTTATCCCTCTCCTACACTGGTTACCTACCCAAGGCTGAAGGGCCCAGTCTGCCCTACTATTTAACCCATAGCTGGAGGGAATTTTGAATTCAGAGTTATCCCTCTCCTAGACTGGTTACCTACCCAAAGTTGAAGGGCCCAGTCTGCCCTACTATTTAACCCATATATATAAATATCATAAATAAGTTAATCCACATGTGTTTCGAGTTTTCACCTCTCATCAGTGTGGCTACACTTTAATAGCTACCTCTAGCCAGGATCAAGACCTGACTGAATTTACGTCTGCCAAGTCTCTTACCCATACGACAATTAGCGGCTGTCAAATTTTAGGAGAATATTTAATTGATACATTTCTAAGCGAGAATGAATTCACGAGAGTCCTCTAACTTTGTAAACAAAGTGAGGGTTAGCTATACACTAGACAGTGAATTTACAATTAAATCCCTATTTAGAGAACTCAACCAAGTGGGAGTATATATTAAAAATATAGGGTTTTCCCTTTTCAAAAATGTTTGTCTCATAACTTTTGACCAATTCGTTGCTTCACAGTAACTCTTTGAAAATTACCTGTGTCTTTCAAGCAGCCGTAACAAGTGAAAATTCGGGGTCGCGTAAGTAACAAGTGAAATGCTCACACGCACGAAATTTCGTAATCTACCTACAGTAATCTAATCCATAAAGATTTACCGCCCTGTCGACTGGGGCATTAGAATGCACAGACTGCACCTCTGCAGAGGGGTAAGACTCCCCCAATGGGGCCACCTGTTGGCCGTGGGTGGCGACCCCGTGATGCTTAAGGATAGAACCCAGGTGGATGAGCAGTTCATGACCTGCAATACTCCACTTTGGCCTTATCTTGGGCTAGACGGGCGGTCGGAGAGGCCTCCTCCGATCAATCGGCTGGCCGCGTCAAGCCCTAGCACCTATGATTTTCCAAACCCTATTGCCCTTATGGCAAGCCCTAACCCCTTTTTATCATATGGGTGCTAGAAGGCGGTGACTGAGGGTCTACATGTCCTGGGAATGACGTTAAACTCTATCTGATGGTGAGGTTCCAGTTTTGGAGTTTTGGGGAATGTGGAGCACCCCTTCATCACCATTGCTCCCTGGTCCACTCTGACCCGGAGTGGTAGTACCTGTTAGGGTCTCGTCTATGGGTTAAATAGAAAACATGAGTTTATAAACAAAATTGTATTATGCATTAAGAATGAATTTATTTCAAAACTTTATCGGCATTAAATGACCCACTGAGGTTGATATGCCGTAAAACAAAACAAACCAAAACGAAACTTTTTCTGTTGTGGATTGGGTAAATGTATATTTGTAAGAAAGCTATAATGGCCAATGGTTGATAAGCGACCTAAAGATTCCAAATACAATCGTGTTAACAGTTAATGCTACTCCAAACATTCTACGCTATTTAAAAGCGGTAAAAAAAATGTTCGAATAAGACTAGGGTGGCCCAAAATAGCCGAAAATGCGTTTTTGACAAAATGAATTTAGCCCCCCCCCCCTACAGGAAATAATCGGATTTTAATGACATTTTCAGTGTTTATTTATCAATGAATATTCTCTATAATGCATTATTTATTTTATTTCAAAACTTTCACATTTTTTTCAGGTCACTCAATTTTGACCCCACCTTATACAAAATTGTATTATGCATTAAGAATGAATTTATTTCACAACTTTGTCGGCATTAAATAACCCACCGAGGTTGATATGCCGTAAAACAAAACAAACCAAACCAAACCATAAAGATTTAGTAAGCTTAACATGATATTTCATTGGTATCAGAAAGTATCGCATTCCGTACGTTTTAACAAACAAATTCAAGTACCGTCGGCGGGCCTGATAAAACGCCTTCACGGGCCGGATCCTGTGATTGGGAATCCATGATCATATTGTAAAATTAAGTGGACCGGAGAAAATTGTAAACACACAATGTTTACAATTCCACGCCAGGATGACGAATGAAAAGTCAAGGCTTTAGTTGCTCGGGGATATACCGTCCCGCCATAATTACTTGCGCTTGCGCAGTAGCAATTTCAAATCCGACTGAATCATTCGCCGGGATCCTGTATATTTTGCATCTGTTTGTAAAACCTTTTAGTAAGCTAAAATGACATAAACGAATAAACAGTTAATGTACATGATGATTTTTTAACCATTCCATTCTAAGGA
>CM042172.1:71613166-71615666 GCA_023376005.1 Doryteuthis pealeii | reverse complement strand
GTGGATCTGTCAATGAAGGGTTAACTCCATACTCCACAGATCTCCAGAACTGGAGCCTCAACATCAGAAAACCAATCCCAAAACAACAACCACACAAAACCTCATAAATCTAAACCCCCAGATAGATACATAAGTCTACCTAACAATAATACCCACAACACCATATATAAAAATCTAAATAACCTAGGTATAAAAACTGTCGCCCTAATCTCTAAAACAATACGCAACATAACCCAGAAAAACTCCCGACAACACATAAAATCGGAAGCAAGCGTGTACATCATACCATGTATTAACTGCCATAAAAAATACGTTGGTGAAACATCCAGAAACCTAAGAAAACGCATATACGAACATAAACGCAGCATTAGATTAGGCGACCTTAATAATTGTCACTTCCAACATATAATAAATGCTAAACACAATTTCGATTTCGATAATTCTTATATGTAGGCTTACATCCACAACAAAAGACTTAGACACATTTTCGAAGCCAGTGCTATAAGTAACATAGATAATGTTAATTATAGACCTGGGTTTTTTAACATATTCCAACACCTAAGCAAATCAATAGCCATGAAATTATAAACCCCAGCCATAACAATAACAATACAACATAATATGTTTATGCATGCGTATTTATATGTATATGTGTATGTGTATATGTGTGTATATGTATATATGTATGTATATGTATATGTATATCGGTCTACTATGTGACCAGTGTGGAAGGCTATGTATGAGCAAGGCTGGCCTGATCAGTCACCAATCTGTGCATCGGCGGGATGGACTAATAAAATGACCTGTGTTCCCAGGAATTACCTGTAAATGTGGGAAGATGTGCAAGACTTTGGCAGGACTAAAGAGCCACTTTCGTGCAGCTCATTGTTGAACTTTTAGAAGCTCACCATTATATTCTTTGAACTATTGAACATTTTTTCCCTTTTATTTTTTATATCAAGCAATGGCAATACTTGAACACGAATTTGCTGCCAT
The DNA here is from genome assembly GCA_023376005.1 of Doryteuthis pealeii. Classification (NCBI taxonomy): domain Eukaryota; kingdom Metazoa; phylum Mollusca; class Cephalopoda; order Myopsida; family Loliginidae; genus Doryteuthis; species Doryteuthis pealeii. The sequence goes on along the minus strand of CM042172.1, from coordinate 71,614,670 downwards.
CATATATAATATATATATATATATATATATATATATATATATATATTTGTTAATGTATAAGTAGTAACTTACCGGTGGGTATGAGTACGATCGTTGGAAGCCGCACAGTATCCAGAGGTTAAGATTGAGAAAAAACAAATACAAAGTGCTCAATACAATGTAGAGCAAAAATTTATTTTAACAATGGATAGGAGTAATCCTGACTCGAAGTTAAATTAATCGAGTTTTCGATTAATCTTAGATGGTATAATACATGCCCGTTGGAATGGGATGACGAACGCTTATTTATATTTTCAAAGATCGAGAACCGTTTTTGTTTATTGGATTAAAAATTTGGCTTAATTTATGGGGATTATTTTTATAATATAATATTTTTATAATTATAATCCCCATAAATTAACACAAATTTTAATCCAATAAACAAAAACGGTTCACGATCTTTGAAAATATAAATAAAGCGTTCGTCTATTAAGGATAAATCCCATTCCAACGGGCATGTATTTAATCTAAGATTAATCGAAAACTCGATTAATTTAACTAATGTAACCCTGAAGAATCAATCGATGAAACTCGAGTAGGTTACTCCTTTCCATTGTTAAAATATATATAATATATATTATATGTGTGTGTGTGTTGTGGGTGTGTGTGTATGTATATATGTGTATGTATATATGTATATATATATATATATATATATATATATATGCATATGTATTGTTTACCTAATATATATATGTGTGTATATGTGTGCTAAACATTTTATCAATTAACAATTTTCTCTTTTCTACACATTAATATTCATATGAAATACGTCATAACCTTATTTAATATCTACTCATGGACAATTCACGTTCGACATGCAAGTAATGCCCATGAAGGGTTAACTCCATACTCTACAGATCTCCAGAACTGGAGCCTCACCATCAGATGCAGTTTAATATCCTATCCAGGACACAAAAAGGCAATGAGGCGTGCGGTCTTGAACGAGTCGTGGAAGCAGCACCCCACAAGGAAGCAGCTGTACGGTCACCTGTCCCTATCTCACATACTATCCGAGTGAGATGGACAAGACATGCTGGACACTGCTGGAGGAGCAAAACGAACTCATAAGCGACGTTCTCCTGAGAAAGCCAACACATGGACATGTTAATGTGGGCCGCCCAGCAAGGACCTACATTGACCAACTGCGTGAATACTGGATGCTGTGCAGAGGAGCTCCTACGAGCAATGAATGATAGGGGCGGTTGGCGAGAGATTGTCATGGATATCCGTGCTGCCGGCGCGACATGATGATGATGATGATGATTAGTATCATTACTACTAGTAACACTATTATTAACTAGCAGGACCTGTGGATATAACATAGTATGATAATTCAATTATTACAACGTTTGATATGTTTGCTTAAGAGCTATTGCTAAATAGTTTAATATGTAAAAATATAATAATCTTGATTTAACATTCTTACACTTTTTAACGCCCACTTCCTAAATCTTCAGCCCGT
>CM042172.1:71593166-71608166 GCA_023376005.1 Doryteuthis pealeii | reverse complement strand
AGTCACTGACCCTCATAATTACTTATAATGCTCCCCACTAAGGGGTGTGACAGACCCCCCCGTTGGGAAACAGCGGTTTAAACAATTGCTTATTTCAACAAAGAAATGGGCCACTAAAACCAAAAATAAATAGATAAAAGCAATTAAAATAAATAAGTACATATATTTAAGAGAGAGAGAGAGAGAGAGAGAGAGAGAGAGAGAGAGAGAGAGAGAGAGAGAGAGAGAGTGTGTTGGAAAAAGATAGATAGATAGAGACAGACAGACAAACAGAGAAAGAAAGATAGATAGATAGATAGATAGATAGAGATAGAGAGAGAGAGAGAGAGAGAGAGAGAAGAGGGAGTAGAAACAACTTATAAGAGAGAGAGAGAGAGAGGAGAAGAGAGAGAGAGAGAGAGAGAAGAGAGAGAAGAGAGAGAGAGAGAGAGAGAGAGATTGAAAAAGAATGAGAAAAAAGTAAACCTTACCATGAATGAATAAGGAAGAAAAAGTGAAAGAGAGAGAGAGAAGAGAGAGAGAGAGAAGGGGGTAGAGAGAGAGAGAGAGAGAGAGAGAGAGAGAGACAGAGAGAGAGAGAGAGAAGAAGAACATAAATAAAACCTAAATAAATAGATAAAAGCAATTAAACAATTAAGTACATATATTTTAGAGAGAGAGAGAGAGAGAGAGAGAGAGAGAGAGAGAGAGAGAGAGAGAGAGAGAGAGAAAAGGGGGAAAAAAAGAAAAAGAAAAAGGTCCGCTAGACTTAACTAAATACCAAACCTATGTCAGAATTAGAGTAATATCAATTCAATGCGCACAATCTTTAAATTGAGAGACAAAAAAACAAACAAAAAAAACACCACTTGCGCATTTAGTCATTTTTCAAATAATTCTGTCCAGTTCCCGCCATTCTCGACACAAGGGCGCCATAACTTCCTTGATACGGTGGCCATTATTGTTGTTTCAGTCGCCGAAAAGAATAGGTCTCTCAGAGAAACATGGCGCCGTTATTATGCCGGTAGATGTCGCCAGGGGTTGATTGGCATTTAACTGAGTTTACCCCTGGCTGCCATTTTTTCATATTTGTGTTTCTTTTAATATAAACCAATCGCTGTATGATTGATTGAATGATTAAGTTCGATGTAAACAAATCGTGGGTTGACATTATTTTTTTAATGTCGTATTGATCGTAATATTTCTTTGTATCCATGGAAGACCAAATGTATAAAAATATGGACAACACCCTTTAATGGGGAATAATAATAATAAATAATTAATAATAATATGATAATAAAAAAAGTAAAGTCGTCGGGGCGGCCTAATGTCGGTACCAGCCAGACAGCGAGGGAGTCTATCCCCTTTTTACTAGCACTAGACCAAGGAGATTATTTGAGCATCTGAGGTGGAGCGCCACACCTACCATCAGCTCCTTATTTTACCGCACAGATCCCTGTGCTATTCATACGCTGAGTTGGCGGGGGCCAGTATCGAACCAAGAACCTTGAGATTCCTAGCCGAACACTCTACCGACTGAGCTAAACCAGCCAATAATAATAATAATAATAATAATAATAATAATAATAATCTATTTGTCGTTTGAAGCGTCCATATAATTGTTTTTGGACATGGTTAAGAAAGGGAAACCTTAAAAGAGAAACAGAATCACTTATAATTGCTGCACAAAATCATGCCATAAGGACAAACTACATCAAAGCGAAAATTGATAAGACCCAACAAAATAGTAAATGTAGACTTTGCGGTAATAGAGATGAGACTGTTAACCAATATACTCTGCGAATGTAGCAAACTAGCCCAACGAGAATACAAAACTAGACACGACTGGGTTGGGAATCCACTGGGAATTATGCAAGAAATTAAATTTTGACCCACACAACAAAAATGGTATATGCATAAACCAGAATCTGTTTTGTGAACGAAACGCACAAAATTCTCTGGGACTTTGAAATTAAAACGGATCACCTTATCCCAGCAAGAAGACCAGACCTAGTGTTGATTAACAAAAAAGAAAGAAAACTGTGGATTTGCAGTGCCAGCGGATCACATGGTGAAATTTAAGGAAAATGAAAAATTGACAAATATCTGGACCTTGCCAGAAGACTGAAAAAGTTATGGAATATGAAAGTGAAAGTTATACAATTGTAGTTGGTGCACTTGGAACAGTCCAAAAGGTTAGAAAAGGGTTTGGAAAATATATAGGATTGAAACCATTCAGAACACTGCACTGCTGCAATCTGCCAGAATACTCAGAAGAGTCATGGAGACCTGAGGAAACTTGCTGTCACTCAGACTCAGTGAAAGACCATCAGCTAACGCTGATGTGAAAACTCAAAAGGAGTAAATAATAATAACTTATCATTGAATTTTGCAGTTCAGCTAGATACAGAATAAAAATGAATGGTATATGCACAAACCGGAATCTGTCTTCGAGAATGAGACACGCGATATTCTCTGGGACTTGAAGGTACAGACGGATCACCTAATCCCAACCAAGAGACCAGGCCTGGTGTTGATCAATAAGAAGAAGAGAACTTGTCATCTTGTGGATTTTGCCGTCCCGGCCGATCACCGAGTGAAAGTGAAACAAAGCGAAAACGTTGACAAATCCTTGGACCTTGCAAGAGAACTAAGAAAGCTGTGGAACATGAAGGTGAAGATGGTGCCAATTGTAATTGGTGCCCTTGGAATGATCCCTAAGGATCTGGAAAAGAGTCTGGATGAACTGGAAATCAAAGGAAGAATCGAGACCATCCAGACTACAGCATTGTTGAGATCTGCTAGAATACTCAGAAGAGTCCTGGAGACCTGAGGAGACTTCGTGTCACTCAGCCTCAAGTGAACCAGCGTCTAAGGCGGATGTGAGAATCTCTAATGTACTACTACTACTACTACTACTACTACTACTACTAATAATAATAATAATTATAATAATCTTATCCCAGCAAGGAGGCCAGACCTAGTGTTGATTAACAAAAAAAGAAAGAACTTGTCAACTGGTGGATTTTGCAGATCCAGCAGACAACATGGTGAAAATGAAGGAAAAGAAAAAAATGGACATATACCTGGACCTTGCCAGAGAACTGAAAAAAGCTATGGAATATGAAGGTCAAAGTGATACCAATTGTAGTTGTTGCACTTAGAACGGTCCCAAAAAGTTTAGAAAAAAATGGAGAATCTGGAAATCAGAGTAAGAATTGAGACCATCCAGACTACTGCACTGCTGCAATCTGCCAGAATACTCAGAAGAGTCCTGGAGACCTGAGGAGACTTGTTGTCATCCAGACGCCAGTGAAATACCATCCGCTAACGCTGGTGTGAAGAACTCTATAATAATATTAATAATGATAATAATGATAATAATAATAATCCCAGCAAAAAGACCAGACCTAGTGTTGATTAACAAAAAGAAAGAACTTGTCAACTGGTGAATTTTGCAGTTCCAGCAAATCATAGATTGAAGCTAAAGGAAAATGAAAAAATGGACAAATATCTGGACCTTGCCAGAGAACTGAAAAAGTTATGGAATATGAAAGTCAAAATGATACCAATTGTAGTTGGTGCACTTGGAACGGTCCCAAAAGGATTGGAAAAGGGTTTGGAAAATCAGGAAATCAGAGGAAGGATTGATACCATTCAGAACACTGCACTGCTGCAATCTGCCAGAATACTCAGAAGACCTGAGAAGACTTGCTGTCACTCAGACTCCAGTGAAAGACCATCAGCTAATGCTGATGTGAAAACTCAAAAAGAAATAATTATAATTCCTGAAGAGATTTGCTGTCACTCAGCCTCCAGTGAACCACTAGCTAAGACGGGTATAAAAACTTTCGTAATAACAATAATGACGATAATGATGATGATGATTTTGATCATGATGTTTAACGAAGGCCACTCCCCCCAAACCAAAACAAACAAAAAAACAAACAAAAAGACCAAGAACGCTAATAAGATATTAATTTTACAACAATAAAAATAAAGTCTATCTAATAAAACCGCGTTTTTTGCTACTATGGTGATAAAGATAATGGCTATTTAAAAAAAACAAAACAAAACGAAAACCAAACGTTACTTAGAGCTACTCACGTTGACAATAAGATATTCAAAAATAATACGTAGAGGAATGATGATTGATATTATAAGGCTGGGGAAAAGGCATCAGCTTTGAACATAGAAATTTACTCCATTCTTCTTTCCTTAAAGAAAACATGATTTTCTGTTCAGACGACATTGTTTGGAGCGCCATTTTGTTTTTAACGTTTGCATATACCGCATACTCTTAATTGACTGACTTTATACAGTCCCGTCAGATTGGCGCCAAAAAAAAAAAGAGAAAAAAAAAAGGATTTGAGGTTCGGCTGGAGAGTAGTATGTATATTGAATAATAATAATAATAATAATAATAATAATAATAATAATAATAATAATAATAATAATAATACTTCATCAAATAACAGGAAGGAGAAAAATGTTGGGTCAGTGGAGAAAAAGAAGGATTGCAAAGAAGAAGAAGAAGAAGAAGAATTGCAAAGAATAAGCATGGAAAAGAGACAAAGAAGAAGATGAAAAAGCTAGAAAGAAGAAGCTAGAAAGAAGAATAATAAGAATAATACTAGTAAGAAGAAGAAGCTAGTATTGCAAAGAAGAAGAAGAAAAAGAAAAAGAAGCTAGAAAGAAGAAGAAGTATTGCAAAGAAGGAGAAGTATTGCAAAGAAGAAGAAGAAGAAGAAGAAGAAGAAGAAGAAGAAAGAGAGATGGAAGAAAAAGAAGAAGAAGAAAGAGAGATGGAAGAAGAAGAAGAAGAAGAAGAAGAAGAAGAAGAAGAAGAAGCTAGAAAGAAGAAGTATTGCAAAGAAGAAGAGGAAGCGTTATGCGATAGTTTGCAACATCAATGTTTTCGTTTTGAATTCATATTATTTTCGTCTCCTCTCTCGATAAGTCCGGAGTAAAAAAACAAACAAGCTCTGAGGATGATTTTTATAAATCGAAATATTGTTCAATATTAGCTATGAATATGATATAAAATGTTTTCTTTTTAACAGCATATTTTGTGTTTTCATATCCTTTGATCTATACTCATACCGTCGGATTCATTTCCTTTCTCTTAACTTATATATATATATATATATATATATATATATATATATATATATATATATATATATATATATATATATATATATTGCTAATATTAAATTTGATCGTTCCATATTTCAGTAATGGCGATGCTCGTTTCGTTTTGAAATTATAGTTTTTGTAATTTCCAATTTACCGATATTAAAAACACAGAATAAATTACCGGTCTACGCAAATGTAAATATTGATTTGAATAAAGTAAAGTAAAGTAAAAAAAAAAAATCATTTTATTGATCGTATTAATCGATAACATTCAGATTACCGAAGATGATCTTATATTGCAAACATACGAATGCATACGCATCTATTCGTATTCAGGATTGATGTTGTAGGACACAAAGAGGGTGAGAGGGAAGAAAAAAGCAAAGCAAAGCAAAAAAAACTGAACGTTTGAAAGAAAGAAAGGGGAGATAACTCTTCTTTAAAACAATAGCAAACACAATCTTAATTACCTCATTCGATAGCATTGCAAAGAAAAGAGAAAAGAAAAGAAAAATACAATAAAAATTATAGATTTATTTAAAATAAAAGATTTTAAGCTTATCAGAATAGATTTATAGAGGCACAATTAAATCTGTCTAATATCGCATGTCTGTCCGTCAATATCTGTTACGTGTTCAGGTTTATTTTCCTTCTTCTTCATTATTTTAATTTTAATCGTTAACTAGCAAGATAACTCGCTGTTGACCCGGGATCACATTTTCTTTTTTAAAAATCATTGCATTTCTCTAAAAAGAAAAAAAGATTCGTTTAAAAATAATGTATTTTAATTGAGTGATTTATTAATTGATTTTTAATGGAATATTTTTTTATCGTTAACTAGCAAGATAACTCGCTGTTGACCCGGGATCAAATTTCTTCTTTTTTAAAAATCATTGCATTTCTCTAAAAAGAAAAAAGATTCGTTTAAAATAAGGTATTTTAGTTGAGTGATTTATTAATTGATTTTTAATGGAATGCCAACCATTAATTTTTATTGTTAACTAGCAAGGTAACTCGCTGTTGACCCGGGATCAATTTTTTTAAAAATCATTGCATTTGTTTAAAAAAAAGAAAATTCGTTTAAAATAAGGTATTTTAATTGATTGATTTATTAATTGATTTTTTTTAATGGAATGCCAACACTTGATTTTTATCGTTAACTAGCAAGATAACTCGCTGTTGACCCGGGATCAAATTTTCTTTTTTTAAAAAAATCATTGCATTTGTCTAAAAAAAGAAGATTTATTTAAAATAAAATATTTTAATTGAGTGATTTATTAATTGATTTTTAATAGAATGCCAACCCTTAATTTTTATCGTTAGCTAGCAAGATAACTTGCTGTTGACCCGGGATCACATTTTCTTTTTTTTTAAATCATTGTATTTGTTTATACAAGAAGATTCGTTTAAAATAAGATATTTTAATTGATTGATTTATTAATTGATTTTTAATGGAATGCCAACCCTTAATTTTTATCGTTAGCTAGCAAGATAACTCACTGTTGACCCGGGATAAAATTTTCTTTTTTTTAAATCATTGCATTTCTCTAAAAAAAGAAGATTCGTTTAAAATAAGGTATTTTAATTGAGTGATTTATTATTTGATTTTTAATGGAATGCCAAACATTAATTCTTATTGTTAACTAGCAAGATAACTCGCTGTTGACCCGGGATCAAATTTTCTTTTTTTTTTAAATCATTGCATTTGTTTAAAAAAAAAGAAGATCCGTTTAAAATAAGATATTTTAATTGATTGATTTTTAATTGATTTTAATGGAATGACAACCCTTAATTTTTATCGTTATGTAGCTAGATAACCCACTGTTGATCCAGGATCAAATTTTCCTTTTTCTTTTAATCATTGCATCCATTCTTCTACAAAATACTATTTATTTAAGATAAGATATTTTAATTGATTGATTTATTAATTGATTTTTAATGGAATACCAACACTTGATTTTTATCGTTAACTAGCAAGGTAACCCGCTGTTGACCCGGGATCAAATTTTCTTCTTTTTTAAAAATCATTGCATTTCTCTAAAATGAAAAAGATTCGTTTAAAATAATATATTTTAATTGAGTGATTTATTAATTGATTTTTAATGGATCATTTTTTTTATCGTTAACTAGCAAGATAACTCGCTGTTGACCCGGGATCAAATTTTCTTTTCTATTAAATTATTGCATGTCTTAACGAAGATTTAAAAAAAAAAAGATATTCTAATTGATTGTTTTATTGATTGATTTTTTTAATGGAACTTTTATCGTTAACTAGCAAGATAACCCGCTGTTGCTCCAGGATCAAACTTTTTTTTTTTAATCTTTGCATTTGTCTAAAAAAGGAAGATTCGTTTAAAATAAGGTATTTTAATTGAAAATTTAATTAATAAGATTTTAATTAATTGATTTTTAATGGAATGCCAACCCTTGATTCTGATCCTTAACTTGCAAGGTAACTCGCTGTTGACACGGGATCAAATTTTCCTTTTTTTAAATCCTTGCATCAGTTTATAGTCGGAGGTGGAATAATTTAAATACTATAAAAGATCAATTCTTCTTCTTCTTCTTCTTCTTCTTCTTCTTCTTCTTCTTCTTCTTCTTCTTCTTCTTCTTCTTCTTCTTCTTCTTCTTCTTCTTCTTCTTCTCTTTCTTTCTTTCTTTCTATCTATTTCAACATGCTCTTTATTTCTATATATCTATCTATCTATCTAAGTCTGTAAGTCTGATTCAGTTAATATCTATCTATCTATCAATCAATCTATCTATTTCAACATGCTCCTTTCTTTCTTTCTTTCTTTCTTTCTTTCTTTCCATCTATCTATCTATCTATCTGTCTATCAATTTCAACATGCTAATTTCTATCTATCTATCTATCTATCTATCTATCTATCTATCTATTTCAACATGCTCCTTTCTTTCTTCTTTCTTTCATTCTATCTATCTATCTATCTATCTATCTATCTATCTATCTATCTATCTATCATTTCAACATGCTCATTTCTATCTATCTATCTATCTATCTATCTATTTCAACATGCTCCTTTCTATCTATCTATCTATCTATTCTATCTATCTTATCTATTTCAACATGCTCCTTTCTATTATCTATCTATCTTTCTATTTCAACATGCTCCTATCTATCTATTATCTATCTATCTATCTCGACATACTCATTTCTATCTATCTATCTATCTATCATCTATCTATCTATCTTTCTATCTATCTATCTATCTATCTTTCTATTTCAACATGCTCCTATCTATCTATCTATCTATCTATTTCAATATGCTCCTATCTATCTATTTCAACATGCTCCTTTCTATCTATCTATCTATCATTTAAACATACTCATTCCTATCTCTCTTTCTCTCTATCTAACTATTTCAACATGCTCATTTCTATCCATCTATCTATCTATCTATCTATCTATCTATCTATTACCGTGTGTACGTAAGAGTTGACGTGTCGCAGAGACTTTTCTACAGAAATCCACAGCCGGAGACAGGAATGAAAACGTAAAACAAGTAACCAAATCTTCTCTGGAGAATTGGACTTCATAATATTCTTACTCTTTTTTAGAAGGAATCGCGTAACACAATAACGGTCTGAGAGATTCGATGGTCTTGCTGGAATCAATTGCAGGAATCTGGCATGATGTTACGTTCAGTTGATTGTGCGAGGCGAAAATTACCAAACTCGTGAAAGGAAAAGGAAGGTAAAGAAAAGAAAGAGGGGATGAAAAGTAAAGAAAGAGGTAAACATACGAAAGAGGGGAGAGGGGATATGGGAGAGGCAAAGAAAGAAGAGAAGTAAACATACGAAAGAGAGAGGAGGCAAATGAAAAGAAAGAGATGAACATATGATAGAGAGTGGAGGCAAAAGAAAGAAAGAGATGAACATAGAAAAGAGAGAGGAGGTAAGAGAAAAGAAAGAGATGGACATAGGAAAGAGAGGGGAGGTAAAGAAATGAAAGAGATGGACATAGGAAAGTGAGGGTAGGCAAAGAAAAAAAAGAGATGAACATAGGAAAGAGAGGGGAGGGGTAAAAGAAAAGAAAGAGATGGACATAGGAAAGAGAGAGGGAGGCAAAAGAAAAGAAAGAGATGAACATAGAAAAGAGAGGGAGGCAAATGAAAGAAAGAAGGGAACATAGGAAAGAGAGCGAGGTAAAAGAAAAGAAAGAGATGGACATAGGAAAAGAGAGAGGCAAAAGAAAAGAAAGAGATGGACATATGATAGAGAGGGGAGGCAAAAGAAAAGAAAGAGGATGAACATAGGAAAGAGAGAGGAGGCAAAAGAAAAAAGAGATGGACATATTAATAGAGAGGGGAGGCAAAAGAAAGAAAGAGATGAACATAGGAAAGAGAGAGGAGGCAAAAGAAAGAAAGGTGAACATAGAGAACAACGAAAGATGAGAGAGTAAGGGAGAAGAAAAAGAAAATAATTTAACATATGAAAAAATATAGAAGAAAGAAAAGGAAAGAAAAAGAAAGAAAGAATTGAACATAAAAAGGGAGAGGTAAACAAGAAAAGAAAGAAAAGAGCTAAACACGAAAGAGAAGGGGGGGAGAAAAGAAAGAGTTAATATACGAAAGAGAGGAGGGGAAGGGTTAAATCCTAGTAAACGGACATAAATTCCATGTTACTCCGCCGAATGAAAAAAATACCAAAAATCAGGGAATTAACCGAATTTAATGAAATTGAAACTTTGACATCTGGCAACTGACTTGGTAAATGCTTATAAGGTCATTAATCATCTTATCCACAGCAACCTTGAGCACCTTTTTGATCTCCATGTTTATAACACACATGGACATGCCAATGAAGTCAGAAAACAGCATAGCTCACATGACTTTCAGAAACATTTTTTCCCGCTCAGAGTTGTTGCATCCAGAGTTGTTGCATCAAACTGCCTGCATCCATTGTACGCTGCCGAAACACTACATCTTTCAAAGCTTCCATGCTTTCTGTAATTTGACAAAACTATACTAGATACCCTCCTCCACACAGATATGCATGCACGTGCACACAAACATGTGTATTATTACTGTACGCTAGTCATGTTCCTGACATTAGTACATTATTCTATGTACTAGACATGAGACTTTGAAGAGTTGTACACAATAAATTTCATTATTATTATTTTATTTTTATTTTTTATGTTTGCTTGTTTTATCCAATAATTCTTGAGTTGATATATTAATGAATAATGCGCCAATTATTTTATTTGAAAACTCTTACATTTTTTTTTTCGGGTTAGTTAACTTTGAACCACGTATCTTTGAGGCGTAACACAGATTCACAAACATACGTGGTTCAAAGTTAATTGACCTGAAATAATGTAAGAGTTTTTAAATAAAATAACTAGTGCATTATTTTGTTTATTCATTAATATATTAACACTGAAAATTTCATTAAATTCGGTAATTTCTTTCTATCCCTCCTTTCTATCTATCTATCTATCTATCTATTTCGACATACTCATTTCTATCTATCTATCTATCTATCTATCTATCTATCTATTTCGACATACTCATATCTATCTATCTATCTATCTATCTATTTCGACATACTCATTTCTATCTATCTATCTATCTATATATCTATGTATCTATCTATCATTTAGACATACTCATTTCTATCTATCTATCTATCTATCTATCTATTTATCTATCTATCTATCTATCTATCTATTTACTCATTTCTATCTATCTATCTATCTATCTATCTATTTCGACATACTCCTTTCAATCTATCTATCTATCTATCTATCTATCTATCTATTTCAACATGCTATTTCAACATGAAAAGAAAAGAAAGAGGTAAACATACGAAAGAGGGGAGAGGGAATATGAGAGAATATGCACCAATTATTTTATTTGAAAATTCTTACATTTTTTTTTCAGGTTAGTTAACTTTGAACCACGTATCTTTGAGGCGTAACACAGATTCACAAACACACGTGGTTCAAAGTTAATTGACCTGAAATAAGGTAAGAGTTTTTAAATACAATAACCGGTGCATTATATCTTTTATTCATTTATATATCAACACTGAAAATTTCATTAAATTCGGTAATTTCTTTCGGCGGTGACATATGATGGTGGAATTCATGTCCGTTTACTAGGATTTAACCAGAAAAGGTTGGGTTAAATCGAACTTAACGGACCTAAATTCCACCATTGTATTAATATTTATATTTTTGCTTGAAGGCAATTACAATGCGCATATCGCATAAAATTCGATAATTATAGAAGATAATAATGACAAGTGAATTTCGCAAAGAATTACTCGGTGTGTAGAATATCGTACAGACTGTTTCAACAATCTGTACGATATTCTACACACCGAGTAATTCTTTGCGAAATTCACTTGTCATTATTATCTTCTATAATTATCGAATTTATGCGATATGCGCATTGTAATTGCCTTCAAGCAAAAATATAAATATTAATATATATACTTTATTCAACAATGCTTCTAAAAAATAAACAAACATCCAAAAATCTTACCACCATTGTATGTCAACACCAAAAAAAAAAAAATTCAGGGAATTAACCAAATTTAATGAAATTTTCAGTGCTGATCAATCAAATAATAAGTGCATCAGAAAGCAAGGGAGATAACTCGTCGATACGACCTAAGACAGAATTCGTCATAGCATTAAAAAATGGTGGCAAATAAAGAAAAGTAAATTGTAGGGTAAAAAAGTAAGGGGTGGGTAAGTTATGAAAAAATGTAGGGAAGATATTGAAAAAAAGATGGAAATTATTGAGAGGATATATTATAGATGAATCGAATCAGATCTAAAAGCTTTTTGCAAGAGTAATTGTCACCGTAACATCATCGCCCGGTACGCGGCCATGTTTGTTTTTTTTTCCGACCTTTTTTTCCCGCCTTTTTTTCTGCCTTTTTTCTCAAGTTACAACTGCTCGCCTGTCATTTCATTCCGATTGTCCGCCTATGTATCAGACTGTCCTTTTTTCTCCCTCAACCATTTTTTTTTGGAAGTTGCGCCTCTCGCTCGATCGACTGATCAGCGTGCATTTGTTCTGAAATTACTTATTCCTTGTCAAGTCTGGCAAAAGGCAAAAGGCAATGAGCATGATGTCAATCTAAAAAGAAAAATGTACCGTATTTGACAGCATATAGGACGCACTTTTTTCCCCAAAATGTTGGCTCAAAAAATTGCCCTGCGTCTTATACATAGGTGAAGTTTGAGACCTCCCGTAGGCCTAGGCTAATCTTCTCTACGATGCTCACTAACCCAGCTTTATCTATGAGATGTCTTGTGTATGCTTATTGCTTGCCTTTCTCAAACAAACTGTATAGACAAGTACATCTTTCTTTGGGTTCTTTGTTTTAATGGCATATCAACCTTTGTGGGTTATTTAATAGAGTAAAAAGTAAGTAAAGTCGACGGGGCGGCCTAAAGTCGGTATCAGCCAGTCAGCGAGGGAGTCTATTCCCTTTTCAATAGCGCTAGACCGAGGAGATTGTTTTTAGCGTCTGAGGTGGAGCGCCACACCTACCATCAGCTCCTTACTTTACCGCACAGATCCCTGTGCTACTCATACGCTGAGTTGGCGAGGACCGGTATCGAACTAGGAAACTTTTGGTTTCTAGCCGAACGCTCTACCGACTGAACTAACCCGGCCCATCTTTAATAGAGTAGTGTTGCTATTTAACTCATAACAGTGGATGATGAGGTTTTTCATACCTTTCCTGATGGTATTAGCACAACAGTAAACGTCAGAACGCGGCTGGGGTTCGAACTCACTTACTACAATGTCACAGTCCAGGACGTTAGCCATTACACCACGAGGACTCACTACATGCACATCCGTATGGGAGAATAAATGCACACACACACACAACACGCACCCACACACACACACACACACACACATATATATATATATATATATATATATATATATATGAGGAAGAATGAATAAAGAAAAGAAAGAATAGAATGGATAATAAAAGATGAATTTAATCAATATCACTTACACATGTGTTTCGGTCAGTTCATCTGTGTGAAAATATTACGCACGCAGAGAAGATTCGACCTTCATCAGAGTGAAATTTTATTTTGAATGAAAAAATTCTTTAGGGAACAACGGAGAATTTTTTTGGAAATGTCTTCAGAATACAAGGTGTGTCAAAAAAAAAAAAGGATAAATTTCACCTTTAGTTGTCAAAATTCCTAGCATAAAATTGTGCGTGCGCATTATCTGAAATGAACTTAATTGTTATTAAGAAAACATTTTATGATATTTTTGTGTTAAAGCATGCAGTTGTATTGTTTTCTAAAAAGTTTCTAAGATTTGTTTATTTCGTACGGAGTCTTTCTAAATAGCTACCGAGTTAGTTCAAAGTGAAAGTCAAGGGAGGTTACTCTAATTGCGTTATTTGCTGGGAATTTTGATAGCTAAAGGTGAAAATTACCAAAAAAGTAACAAGTTTAAATCTGTATTTACTAAGATAGAAATGAAGAATGAATGGAACGTTATTTATTTTTTCAGAATACAAGGTGTGTCAAAAAGTACAAAAATCTCGATACTTTTTGACACACCTTGTACTTCTGGTCCTGTTCATTGATGAAAAATAGAATTGCAACTCCATGATAGAGGATGCCGTAGCTCAGTCGGTAGAGCGTTCGGCTAGAAACCACAAGGTTCCTAGTTCGATACCGGCCCTCGCCAACTCAGCGTATGAGTAGCACAGGAATCTGTGCGGTAAAGTAAGGAGCTGATGGTAGGTGTGGCACCCCACCTCAGATGCTAAAACTACCTCCTTGGTCGAGCGCTATTGAAAAGAGGATAGACTCCCTCGACGACTTTACTTTACTACGGTTGATATAATGTTTATTTTTGAACCTGTGTGTGTGAGTGTGTGTGTTTGGTTGGTTTGGTTTGGTTTGGTTTTACGGCATATCAACCTCAGTGGGTCATTTAATGCCGATAAAGTTTTGAAATAAATCAATTCTTAATGGATAATACAATATCCTTGGTCTAGCGCTATTGAAAAGAGGATAGACTCCCTCGCTGATTTTGACCCGAGTAAGGTTGATATACTCTTTATTTTGGAACTTCTGTGTGTGTGTGTGTGTGTGTGTGTGTGTGCACGTATGTGTATGTATGTGTGTGTTGTGAGTGATGTGAGTGAGTGTGTGTGTGTGTGTGCGTGAGTGTGTGTGTGTGTGTTGTGAGTGTGTGTGGTGTGAGTGTGTGTGTGAGTGAGTGAGTGTGTGTGTGAGTGTTTTGTGAGTGATGTGTGTGAGTGTGTGTTGTGTGTGTGGTGTGTGTGTAAATGCAAAAAAAAAAAAAATCCGTGCTGTTAGCATTTAAATTTTATTTTTTTCGATTATCTTCGCTAATAATATTAAGTGTTAAATTTCAATTAATCTGAACTTGTCGTTGAACCTTGAATGCTATAGACAATGTTCTGACACTTGGCTGTAAATCGTTTTATCTTTTCATTTTTGTTTTTCATAACAAGACAAACAGGATATTTGGCCTTTTGTAGATTATGGTTTTACCGCCATAAATGGACAATTTATTCGTCATTAAAGAAATTATCAGAGTAAATAATTGAAATCACATAAAAGTTGTAATCATCTTTGATTGTCTCGACAAGGTAATTTGGTGGGATTTCGATTTTGAAAGGAGGTTATTTATTCGCTTAGGTTGACCTAAATGAGATAATGTAATTTTCATATATCACATATCTCTATCTATTCATCTATCTATCTATCTATCTATGTTTAAATCTATCTATCTACAAGTCATTTACATCTACCTATCTATCTATCTATGTTTAATCTATCTATCTATCTATCTCTACTATCTATCCAAGTCTATCTATCTATCTATCTAT